>NJDD01000443.1:224572-261526 GCA_002245505.1 Calephelis nemesis
GGTCAGGATGTTAGGCCTCAAGCAGAAGTAAGTTTACCGGCTACCTTACCCTTCGAACCGGAAACGTCATGACGTTATGGCGGCAGGAGTAGGTAAGGCGTTGGTACCAATCCGGGCGAGTCGCTGCGAAATTACCAAATAGTCAGATGTCACGGTGTTAGTAATGATAAGCCTATGCTCGCCTTACGAGCTGCCTGGTGAGAAAGGTCTATTCTGCAAAGGAGCCCGGACCAACACGGGGTAAATAACTTAATTTTCGTAAACCGATATTTCTCTTCTACCAACGAGTAGATCTCTTTTCTATATTTTAGCGAGACCCGATGAGTTCCGATTACGAAGGCAAGGGTGCTGGTAAACTACACAAGAGGACTACCAAGCCAATGTTTAACGACGTTCCTTGCATATTATACTAAATGCAGAGCAGTATCAGCTTTTTTTATGATATTTGAAGACAAACAAGCAGACGGATTCCTGATTGTAAGAAATTCACGCCGCCTAGAGACACCAAAGGTGGTAATGGTGCGTTGCTAACCTGAGGCCGGGATGTTAGGCCTCGAGCAAAAGTAAGTTTACCGGCTACCTTACCCTCCAAACAGGAACACGTCATGACGTTATGGCGGCAGGAATAGGAAAGGCGGTTGTACCAATTCAGGTAAGTCGCTGCGAAACTCTAGTCAGATGTCACGGTGTTAGTGATCGTAACTCTATGCTTGCCTTTTACGAGCTGCCTGGCAGGTCTATTCTGCAAAAGGAGCGCAGACCAACACGGGGAAAAATTGGCAATAGCGCCTGTCCGGCGTACTACTACAGTACTACAGTACTAGCGTACTGTTCCGTGCTGGAGGGTAGGATAAAAATTAATTTGTGGGTAGGACAGCCGGTTGATTTGCGTACCAATAACGTATAATATGTTGTCTACAAGTGACGGCTAGTTTTAACTATCAGGAAAGCTGTCTCCCTAAACGTTGTCTATTATACAGCTTAAGATCGGCTAAACCGATTTCGGTGAAAATTGATGTTAAGGTAGCTTACAAAACATTTAATGTCTTACATACAAACGGGTGGAACGAAGTTTGCCGGAACAGCTAGTATTTTATAGAAAAATCATTGGGTGTGTATGAACAAATAATTTTTCCTATCAATAAATATGCTTGCTTATAAAAGTAAATTCTGTTTCAAAAGTAAACTGTAAACCATTTTGTGCGTATTATTTAAATAATTAAATATCGGCTTACGCAGACAGCCTGATCAAATATTCAAGCGACCGCAGCGCTACAAATTGGGCACAAATCAATGGCGAGTCGCGGCGAGCGCTAAAAAGCTCGACCTCATTATTGAACATGAATTAATCACACTTGTCGATTGGTCACTAGTGATGGGACATTTTTATCGACATAAGTTTTCGTAGGTTTTTAATTTAAAAAAAAATCACTGATTGACATATCCAGCAAGAGTTACTTGTTGCAACACAATCATTTTAGTTAGGTTTCCGATGAGATATTCGAATCCCTATAATCTTAATAGGAATTAAAAGTTTCATATGAGGTTGTCTCGTTGGCTACCTACTATCCACTTGGCGCGAATTCAATTCCCAACAGCGCCAACGGTTGTGTGATGAGTAGGTTTGTTATACCTATTGTCGACTAATAACGATAACCATACAGAACTTCCTAACTTAAATCTACTAGTTCCCCTCTATTACCTGGATACCAGCTGAAGCAATAATTATCGTCGGTAATTAAATTTGGTATCTATACTAAAACTAACAGGTGCTAAATCTTCTTACATTATTCGCAATGTGTTGGTGGTGGCGTGTTGAATTAGGTTCTCTTGTCCAAAAACAGCACAAGCGTTAATCACCACTTTTGACTCATACTTAGTACCTATTATACCAGGTGAGTTGTAGGTCATTGTGCTGGGCCATATTCCCTAAAAATAACAAATAGCACAATGATTCAATTTATTCATTATAATGTTTTTGTAAATTTTGGTACGATATTAATTTGTCGATAAATATTTTGCACAACCCTGTTTCAATGAATATTGTATGTTGCAATTTGTATAATTTGATTAAGTTCCCGAGCGACGCTGCAGAGTGGTTATATTATTCGAGGGAGGCGTCGCACATGTCCTACCTGTCTGGGCTTGGATATAGGTACCATGATCTATATTTCTACATTTTACTCCTAGCTCTAGCTCATGGCATCACGCAAGTGGCTCTCCCGCGGGATCTCGTTAAAATATAGCGGTGAAAAGTCATTTATGTCCTTTTGCATGGTTTTTTCTATTTTTATGTTAAAATTCAGCAGCAATTCAGCAATTTGGGTTGGTATCCACCGCCATACCTATTCTTGTCGCAGTAATTACAGTGTCAAATTTCGGTCCGTAGGTTATGGTACTTTCTCTTCCGGCCTAGAATACCTCTTACAGCACACCTATAAATACGCTTAAAGAGTCCTTGGTAAAGAACATCAGTATTAATCCGAATGAGATAGGGAAACCTATTTTTTGCAAGATCTCACTTTCGAGGTTGCCACCACGTTAGGATCTGATGATAGCATACCATAATAATTGGGGATTATACTCAGTTTTTGTGTAGGTATGTAGATAAAATAATTATTGAACTCGAAGTCGTTTTTTGCAATTTTATTTTCCCAAAAAAATTTGGATATGACCACTAAATATAGATAAGATATATATAAGAGCAAATATTATACTTGTTTTGTATTGCATGTATGTTATATATACATATGTTTCAGTATCGTCAATAAAGTAGTTAAAAAATTTGATTATTTTGGGACTTAGTCTTAAAATAACAATTTGATTTGACAAGTCTGGTATATATCAGATATACACGATATGTTTGCTAATTGGCACAGTGTCGTCGGATCGGCACCACATCCTTATCTATTTCAGCTGCAATAGTATTGGTGCTCGCCATTGTCGTGTTCTGTGCCGAAGTAGTGTTGCGAGCAAACAAGTAAGACACACCTTCAAAACACAATCAAGTAAGACACATCTCCTTCTCCTGGTAGTAGTGTGTGGTCAACCACACACTACTACCATTTTTGGTGTCTATCTCACCATCGGGAAATCCCTCGGTCTATAAAAAATCGTTAACAAATCATATTTCCACTAAAATGCATGGTCATTACGTCAAATGCATCACCGCACACATCACCCACCGCACCCATCACCCACCGCACACTTATTTAATCAATCAAACACCCCCGAATACGCTTATCACTAAACCCATCCCGACAAATTACATATTAATACTGGCAACACTAAAAAGCTCACGTCAAACTGATATCATCCCTCGCTAAAAAGACGGAAGTGCAGTGTGTAATTATAATTATATTTTTACAAGTATTATTATAATGGGGTCGCGTGGGATCGTAGGGGAAGGGCTTCCAGGTAGCAGTGCAAGGGTTGTGAGGGATGAGCTGGTAATATGATTAAGCGCTGAATTAGTGTTGCCAGGTGATTGACTTTTGGATAATTAGATAGGGAATCATTTTAGTGCAGTTGTTAAAAATGTCTTAATTTCACTAGTTTGCCTTTGCTCAGAATAAAACATATTTTTGAAATTATTTGTTTTTTTAATCTGTAAATACATATATTTATGTGACAAGACAGAGAACAAGCAAACAGCTCTCATATTGGCTAAGGACAACGGTGGCCATAGTTTTAAGCCTATTATGCAAAGACTGCAGCTACGCTACCCGCCACTATGGTGGCAGGAATAAGTAAGGAGGTGGCTCACTAACCCGACATGTTGCTGCGTAATGGTACAGTGGTCATGTAATATCTCGTTTAACTTACGATCGCTTTATACGAGATAGGTAGGAATGCAGATATTTAGGTAGCCCGGTCCAACATGGCACTATTATATATTTATAGTTAAACACACCTACATAATTATAATAAAATAGTACTGTGGTCTAGCGGTTCAGGTGTTGGACTTGACTACATGAGGTCCCGGGCTCGAATCCCGGGTCGGGCAACACACACAAAAAGAACATTTGTTTTTTCCAATTTTCTAATAAAAAAAAATGTTGCTGAGCATTGGATATGTGCCCTGTTGGCGATATGCTTGCTACCTATCACATAATGGGACTTAGTGTCTTCGGCTAGTCGTGGGTGCCCTGGTTGTGCCCCTGCCTACCTCTTCGGGGATATGGGCGTGAAGATACTTTTTTTTCAGTAGATAATAATAATTAATCTGTGTATGATTCATTTTAAAAACAAATATTGCTTCGTATTGTACTAATATAGGATACTTACACAACCCAAAACGAGGGCTATTAACATTTTATCTATTTATTCACTCTTTACGCAATAACTGCTGAACCGATATTTACCAAATTTTGTATAGTAGCAGCTTAAAGCCCGTGTCAACATTTAGGAACCCTTATATTGCTGGAAAATCTTTTATTTCCGTGACCATCATCCTGACATGCCACTTGAACGTGTGTTAGTCGCGGATAATAGTTAGTTATAATTGAATCAAACCAAAACCACTGATATAAAATACTTAGCTAAAATTAAAAACAAACAACAAACGCGTGGCGCACACGCTACCACTACATAAGAAGCGAATTACACATTTATATATAGTTAAAAAGATAGACAAGCAGACACTTGAAACACTCGTCGTATATATATTTTTATGGTAATGGAAGGCAAACAAGCGGACGGGTTTCCTGATGGTAAGAAATTCATGCTGCCTACAGACACCAACTGTGGAAATGGTGCGTTGCTAACCTGAGGCCGGCATGATATGCCTCGAGCAAAAGTAAGTTTACGGGCTACCTTACTCTCTAAACCGGAACACATCATGACGTTATGGCGGCAGGATTAGTTAAAGCGGTGGTTCCAATCCGGGTGAGTCGCTGCGAAACTCTACCATCTAGAAGGATGTCACTTTGTTAGTAAGCCTATGCTCGCCTGCGAGCTGCCTGGCAGAAAGGCAGATAGTCTATTCTGCAAATGAGCCTAGACCAACACGGGGAAAAAATATAAACCTCAAAGTAGCTTACCGTCTTTAAATTTGAGACTGATCTCTCTGGTCTCTATGGTCTAGTGATCTATCGTTGGCGTTGACACGTTCGACTCATGAGTCTTTTCAATTTTCATATAAAAATAACGTTGCCGGGAATGGAGTATGTGACCGGTTGGCTCTATATATTTGCCACCAATCACATTGGGGGACTAAATAACTTTGGGTAATAGTGGATGCCCTGGTTATACTTCTTCTTACTTGTTCGAGAAAACGTGCATGAAGATACATGAGTTTGGGGTGGCATGTCAAGCAAGATAAATACTGATTTAATAGCGGCAGAAAAGATAAGGCGACAGGAAACAACTGCCTAGTCTAACAGTACTAGATAGTAGAATAATCTAACAATCTATGTCACAAACAAGAGCAATGCTCTTATAAGAGGGAGATACTTTGTGAGATTGTATTTATGTATCTCAAGAGGACCCAAATCTCCAGATGTTATTTGGTGTTGGTTTTTCAATAAAACTACTTTTACTCATCTCTGATATTACATACTAAAATTCGAATACGAGTTCATCGTATCAGTGTAATATGTCTTGCATTTTTAGTAATAAAAAGACACTTCAGACATTTTAAGAAGATTAGGAAACAAAGGTCTTTAGTTTCAATATTGACGGAGGAAGAATTATTTCTTTTACAAACAATCGCAGAAATTGACCGCCTCGTTGGTCTAGCGGTTAGCGTTCACGTCTAACTCCACCGTCTTATCGAGAGGCTGGTTCGATTCCCAGCAAGGGCAAACATTTGTGTGATGAACATTTAGATGTCTGCATTTTTGGGTCTGGGTGCTTATGAAATTTACTCTGGTGTCTATCTATACTAATATTATAAAGAGGAAAGGTTTGATTTTGTGTTTGTTTGAAATGAATAGGCTCCGAAACTACTGGACCGATTTCAAAAATTCTTTCACCTTTAGAATGCTACATTATCCCTGAGTGACATAGGCTTTGTTTCATCAAAATCAGTGAGGTAGAAGCCAAGTTACGCAGGCAAAACTGCGTGAAACTGCTAGTTTGATTATATTCATGTATTAGAATCGTTGACTCTAATACATAAATATACTTAAATAGTCAAACCCATAACTCAAGCATATATATTTTTACTATGGTGCTAAAATTCTATTTATGTAAATTATCCATTGATATTTTTTTGTTTTATTTATTTAAACAGGTGCCTGTGATAATTTTTTTTATTAAAAAATTAGGCTGTATCTTTTAAAATTATTCAACTAAAAGGAAATCAAAACACCTCATCGGCTCAGGTACTAGATGTCTACTTTACTATGAAGACCACTTGCACAAAATGACCAACTAAAAGTAAAAGGACATCAAAATCACGTCATAAGAATCACTTCGCACTACGAGAGGAAGAGTCCCAGTGGTCAGACCACCCACAGTGTTTGTTTGGCCCCCGTTTAATTGCCAACATAAACATTGAATATCCTTTTTTCTAAGGTTGGTATCAAGGGTTGATTACGGTGAACCAAAATAAACAAATTTATCGTGATTTTGTTATTATGGTTTTTACACTTTGTATTAGTTATGTCTTCAAGACATTCGTGAGTGCAGGTTTTGTCACTAGCACCGTAACTATGATGCAGTTTTGCGATAGCTCGCCCGGTTTGGAGTTGAAGATGTTAACCTTACCTATTCCTACTAATTCCTACGCCCATCACTTCTGTGCTTACCATTATCGTGTTTCGATTTTTGAGAAAGTAACCAGTAAGCTAGCTAAGTAGCTAAGTAAGTAATTTAAGTTGTATTAAATATTTTCATATTAATTGATAGCTAACTGGTAGGTTAATTTCTATGAGTTTAAGAAAATCTGGCAGTCCACACAAAGACAATAAAAAGAGTTAGTAGCTCGAGATTAGGATGTAGAAGTCTTGGGTAAAGTAAGTTAGCAACTCCCTTTCCTTTACATTGGGAGTACGTAAAAAAATGCTATCACATACCTGAAGATGCCAGGTAAGAACCATTTTTCCCCGTGTTGGTTTTTTTATCTTTAGTTTCGAAGCCCTGATGATGCTGTAAAAGTGAAACCGGTTGGCTAGAAAGTAACAGAAAGTGTTAAATAAAATACACAGTGGATAACTACAAGTGTTAACTCCAAAAAAACGTGTGTACGACATTTAAATATTATACTCGTTTTTTAATGATATCAAAACTCTACTAGATATCTTATTGGTACTAAACAATTAACCTAAGTCACCAGATGATCACATTAGAGAGCGATGTGATCGTCACATCCCTGTCTCAAAGTTACATCACCGCCTACAGCTGCGGGTATGAGGGGTGTAATGATGTTAACTTAGAAATAATATGATGTGTATATTGAGAGTTGAAATAATGTGGAATCTTGAAGGTAAAACTAGTCTAAAGTTCAAGACTACTTGAGTTCGGGTGGTCCGGTACACCTACAAAGCATATTGGATTCATTTTAAGCGTTTTATATTTAAAAGTAGTTTATCCTCATAGTTTTATTCCGGCATTTTTTTATTTTTCTCTCCGTCGCCAATACTTGTTCGACTTTGATAAAACATGGCTTGGTTATTAAACTCACTAACTATTACAAAAAAAGACGTGTAACTAAATTTTGGCCTCATGTATTTTACACGAGCATCATCATATTTGTCTTCGAAAGGATTAATCTTTTGAATATGAAAAGTTTTAAAAGTTGGTGTCATAAAAATCCCACAAGATTTTAGTAATCATATGGCTCTATCAAAGTTTTCCGGTACCTACTTTTGTTTGAAGATATGGCATATAAAAGGTACTGGACAAACTGGATCCAACTCTTGAGCAGGTAATTTTTACTGAAATTTAAGTCAGTTTACGGCCCTGAAATTGTTGTTGTTCTAATTGTGCTCTAAAGGGAACCTTGCAAATCCTTTATTCATACAAATCTTCACGCCAATTTTCTTACAGCGTAGGTAGAGAGTATCAAGTGCCAAATCTTACTATCCTTGCAGACATATCTGGCTCCCTCCACGATCATTACATTGTTCATACAAACACGTGCAATTTGGAGACTCTTTATTTTTTAATTTGAAAAACCTTTATGTTTTCTGCGACATAAGACCGTTTACCTGTACCCCACATAGTAAGATACAAGTTTATAATGGTTCTACCGCGAGAGCCACTTAACGCTCGCCGCGGCTACCGTGTACTTGTCCCTCCCCCGTCCCCCCTCTACCTACTACACCCTCTCTTTAATTAGAATCATCTTTCACGCACGCGTAATTCCATAACCTTTCTTATTGACGTAGAGATTTTGTTCTATGTAACAACAATAATGTAATTGTATTGTAATTTTATATGTGATGAGTCCATCTCTTGCTGATGAAACAGACACATTTTTTTATTAAAAACAGTAATGAAGTATATTTACACCCATATCCCCGAAGAGGTAGGCAGAGGCACCAACACCCACGTCAAAAAAGCGGAAAAATTTGGCATACCAAACTAAGCAAATGTTCTTAAAATTTTATGAGTTTTAGTCAATGATTTTAAAATGACCCAGACACAGAAATAAATATCAATAAGAATCACAGATTAGGTTAGGTTAGGAGTACTCTTATGACAAAAAACACTGTACCTTTTAAAGGCTTCATGTTTAAAAAAATGTTATATTGTTGTAGTTTATTTTAATCAGTTAAAATAATCTTGGGATTCCTATTTCAAGAAATTGTTAAGAAAGTATTTGCATGAATTGGAAATTAAAAATTCAATTTGTTACTAACTAAATTACTCCGAGCATTTATATTTCCTAGTAGTAATCATTGCCTTTCAATTGAAGTTATTATATCAAAGCTTTTGTGTAATAATTTCATCAATCATATTTTTTTACACAACAAGCAATATTTGAAACCACCAGCACCACAGATTAAGAATAATCTAGTAGGGTGATCACAAATTAATTCGGTATTACGAGTGGTAAATATTCCAATCGTCCCACAGTTCCGTACCTTAAGCCACCAATACGAGAGAATTAGGTACCAGTGATAAAGTTCCCAGGACTCCCCCGAGGCGAGCACTTGCCGCGGATTACCAGATCGACCTTACCCTTACCCTCTTTTGCGTATCGCAGAATGCAGATAGAAAATTCTTGCTGGGTTTACATGATGCTGATATTAAGTTATCTTTCATATTTTTAATTTTTTTTTCGCAGTGTTTCGTGGAATAACATTTGTTGTTTTTATTTATAAAATCCTGAGGGTCATATGCTAATAAATCATAAGATAATATCAAAACTAATTGCCAATTTAATAAAATAAAAACATAACACGTGAAACAGTATTAGTGCATTCTTTCATCAATAGTAGAATTTTGTATACATTTAGAGACATTAAAGATGATTAAATCTAACAAAATCTCTATGTGTTCAACATAGCTAAGAACCATTTCAAAAACGTCAGCTTTTAAATAAAAAAAGTCGTATCGTAATCGGTTGATAGTTGATACGTTCATAATGTTATGATGCACTAGACAGATACATACACACATACACGTCACACTTATAACACTCTCTTTTTCCGGCGGAGATTAAAAACTTGTATGAGTCGTGGTCTAAAACGCGACAAAAATCAACAAAGTAATATTTAGTTAATAAAAAACTAACATCATTAGAGTTGAACATAAGAAATTGGAAAAAGATATTGGCTAATTGAAAATTAGCTTTTGCACAGAAAACATCTGAAAGAAACTTTGGGAAGTAAAAAAAAATAAAGGTGTTCGTTTAGAAATAATACATAAACTTTAAAACTAAAAGATTTGTTCAAAAGGGTGTTGAATTTTTAAATATTATTTCGGTAACTACCGTACATAGTCTGTTGGTTAAATGTAGATGTATCATTTACATTTGTATCCCTTTGATTGATATTTAAGATTGCAACAAAATTTGCTTCGATAGTTCTTTAGTTCTTACGACTTATGTTGTATCAGTATTATTCTAAATGTAATTTCGGTTGTTTTATTCATATTGAAAATACACATATAATAGATATGCATAGAAAAAACTTTGCTTCGTCTTTTTAAGCACATCGAGGAGTTTAGGACTAAGCACAATTGTAATCTAGAGACAAAACGTACAGAGTTATAAATTGCTGACATAATATTACAATAAAAAAGAATAAACCAAATAAAATATTTTAAACACAATTGCATAAATACTTTTTTAACTTTTTTTCGATCATTAGGCATGTACCGAGCGAATATAAAAACTTTTAAATGCTGACTTGTAACGAATCAATGTAAACCTAGCATGAAATTTGGCCTATAGCATAACTTTAATTGTTTTTTAAGTGCACACTCTCGGTCGTTGTGTGAAAGGGCTTGTGTGGGATGCTTCATGCTTTGAGAATATAGCCAAAAGCTGAATGACACTCAAATGTAAACAGTACTCAACTTTAATGAGAGACTTTGAAAAGCTTACGTGATTGGTGAAATAATAAAATCACACGTAATAAGTACTGTCGATTCTTAGGAATGCAATTGTTACAAATTCGAGTTTTTGTATTTCAAGTACCCTATGTTTTATTTTTGTCAGATCTAAATGGGTTTTATTTAAAGTCATAAAAACTAAAATCGCCTCTGTGGTCTAGCGGTTCAGTTGTCGGACTTGACTGCATGAGCTGAAGGTCAAGGTTTGCCACCTATCACATTGTGGGACTAATGCCCGATTTCACCAAGAGCCCCTATACTTTAAGGGGCCTTTTAGTGTATTTTAGGGGACTTTTAGTGTATTTTAGGGGACGGTTTCGATATTAAACTGTCCCCTAAGTAACGTTAAAAGGTCCCCTAAGTATAGGGGCTCTTGGTGAAATCGGGCATTAGTGTCTTTGGCTAGTCGTGGATGTCGTGATTGTACCTCTGCCTACCTCTTCGGGGATATGGGCGTGAAGATACATATCTTATTTATAATTATATTTATTAAGAGTCACTTTAACACTTTCACTTTATTTATTATTTAAATTTGTTTGTTTTTCTACCTGAAGGTAGGTACTTAGTTCTATTCAGCAACAGAACAATTCAACACTATAAAACATAAATCGCACTTATATTTCATTAACACATGTCTATAAGACGTTGTTCAGTTTATTTGAAATATTTTTTGAATATAGAATCAACACCAAAACATGTCAAATAAATAAAATTCATTTGTTTAATATGCATTATAAAATTATTACAAAATACAAAACCTTATTTTGCTGTATATAAAATTCAATTATTTTATATTTCATACACATTTAATCCTGTCAGTCGTAGACAAACTGACACCGTTTCCAAACATAGCCAGTCACGAGAAGAATTATTAATAATACACACAATATACAATCAACCATAGCCGAAAAACTGTCAAACTACACGGAATTAAAAACTGAAATAACTAGACTTTGGCATCTACAAAAGGTAATTATTGTTCCAGTAGTGCTTTCCACAACAGGAGTGATACCCAAGCAACTGCATCAATCGATTAAAACTATCAAACTTCACTCTAACATCTACAAGTTACTTCAAAAAGCTGTTATTCTGAACACTTGCCGTATCGTCCGTAAATTCCTTCAATCCGAATCGGAAAACTCAATAACTCATCAAATCTCACTATCTACAGCAGTATCTAACTGTCATGCTGTGACACAACCGACTTTAAGAAATACCTTGCCTGATGTGCACTTGGCTTAGGCCCGTGTACACCAATATACCGGTGAAAACCGAGAAAAACAAATATAAATCAAATAATAATAATGATAATAATGGAGCACCGGGCTTTTCTTGTTGACATCTCTTTTCCATGTGACATTAACCTCTTGAAGGCTGAGAAAAGAAAATTGAAAAAATACGTAGGCTTACCTTGCGAGGTTATGATTTGAATTGACTCGGCAACAATTGTCCCGATTGTTGCTTCAATAAACGGTCTCATAGCGAAGAGTCTCCACCAACACCTTCAAGACTCTCGCTTCAATCCTGGATTAAGGACTGAATTCATAAGGCACCAACTTTGGGAATGGCACGCATTGTGCGGAGATTCCTCTATTCCGACCACTGACGGTTTAGTTTAAAGACCACCGTTTTTGGATTTTTTTATGATATTGGAAGGCAAACACGCAGACGGATTTCCTGATGGTAAAAAATTCTCGCCGCCTAGAAACACCAAAGGTGTTAATGATGCGTTGCCAACCTGAGGCCGAGATGTTAGGCCTCGAGCAAAAGTAAGTTTACCGGCTACCTTGTCCTCCAAACCGGAACACGTTATGACGTTATGGCGGCAGGAATAGGAAAGGCGGTGGTACCAATCCGGGTGAGTCGCTGCGAAACTCTACCACCTAGTCAGATGTCACGGTGTTAGTGACCGTAAGCCTATGCTCGCCTTTTACGAGCTGCCTGGCAGGAAGGCAGATAGCCTATTCTGCAAAAGGAGCCCGGACCAACACGGGGATTTTTAAGTTTATATTTTTAACATATCTTTTGTTAAGTGTATAAATGTAAAAAAAGAAATAATATGAATAAGTGATTATAATAATAATAATTTATTTCAAGATACATTCGGCTCGGTAACCAATATTTCTTGAATATGCACCTAATATGTATTTCTTAAATTTATTTCATTCATGGATATGTATTATCATATGTAGTTTATGTATGCCTATATATGTTTATGTATACATATATGTATTTATGTATGCATGTATGTTTGTATATTCTTATGTAATTATTTGTGTATTTGTATATTATTAATATTACCATGTAATTAAAAATGTGTTTTTATTCATACTCTGTTAGTTTTTTTTTCTTGTATTGATTTATTTTATTTCTTTTATTTTTGCTTAAATTTTGTCTAATATTTATTTTTCTCTTTAGTTTTGTTACGTACATAGTTGTTGTGCTCTTGTCTTTAATTTTATTTTGTAATTATTCGATTTCTTTCCTGGTTGTCTGGTAGATATTGCTTTGAGCGATAAGACCGCCATTTGTACATTTTTGTAATATTTTTGTTCTGTATTTTATGTTTGTGTTTATATTGTACAATAAAGAATAAATAATAATAATAATAATGTATTTGTAAAAAAGGCAATAAAATACTTACATACTAAATTAGGCAGAAATACTGTGACCGTGCTAGAGTTATTCAAAACGAAAACTTCGTGTTTCAGCTCATTTTTTATGTGAGAGATCAGCGAACAAGCACACTGCTCTCCTGATGGTAAGAAATAGCTGTGGCATATAGACACTATGGATGTTACAGGTGCATCGCTATCTTTCAGCAGGCTGGTATTAGGCTTATTGTGCAAGGCTGCTGGCTACTCTACCATCCGGTTCGGAACATGACAGAGTCATTATGGCGGGCAAGTTCGTTCTACCACAAGTTAGTGAGTGGTATAAGTTATGTATATTTTAAAGGTGCTCGTACTGTGCAGCTTTTACCAATCTTCTCAAAACATTCTACTAATAATTTTCTCTCTGTATTTCGGAAAATATTGCTCTTTATTTTACAATGGCAAAGGTAAGTAAAAAACTAAACAACATTATAATTTTTACCCGTTCCCTGAACTGGCCGATAGTCACGTATTACCGTCATTTAGACAAAATGTTATTTCATTATCGTTAGAAAAAGCAAAGGAAACAAGCTCTTAACGTGAAGAGAGGGGGGAAGCTTTCGTTGTACCTGTGCGCAGGCGCACCGTACCTGACCTAGGAAAACATTGTTTACCGTTGGAATAGCATAGATATGGCGTGTAAAATTTATTCCACTAAAATATGTTAAATTATATTATAGTTTATACACTTTTCACATAACACTTGTATTTTTTCACAATACACTTTTTGTAACGCTTAAGCCAACTGGTCTCATTTTTTACAGCATATCAGTGCCTTACGCCTAAAGATAAATAAATCTGCAAGTATTTTTTTCCGTGCTGTTCCGAGTACTCTGTTGTTTAAATTACAAATTTGAAAAAACAAATTTTATTTTTGTTGTCCAACCCGGAGATCGAGCTCGGTGCGTCGTGAAGTCAATTCCAACACAGGACCCCTAGACCTCAGTGGCTAATGGGTTACAGTGAAAAACAATTAGAAAATACAAAACTACTTTAAATATATTTAAATACTCGTGCCCTTACTGACAAAAGTTACGGGCCTTTTGTTCTGGTATGTAACTTCATTTCTTGTTAGCAATAGTGAATTTAAACACTAGATCAGCGGGCGCGTAAACTTTATTAGTAAGAGGGTATCTGTTTGCCGTGACTTAGACAGCGTAGAATAGTTCCTATATAAACTTTTATCCATTATAATAGCTTTTTAGGGGTTAATTTTTTAATAAATGTCCATGTCTGAACCCGGATTTTCAGCTATATGCATACCAAATTTAATTAAAGAAAGAAAGAGCAACGGACAGACAGATAAGCAGACTTTTAATAAGGCACTTATAATATTCGTATAGCTTGAACTAGTATGCACATGAACACAAAGTAAGCAGCAAAAATAACAGAAATAGTGGCTTCAGACATTTATCAGCCTTCACAAAAGACCTACAGAGAGATTTCATTAAAAAATATTATAAACATCACCTACAGTCACAAGAGATAGTAATGGTGCATTGTTACCTTCAGACTGAGATCTCAAACCATTTCGTTGTAAGAACACCAGCTACCATCCAAACTAGAACTTGACAATGACTAAGGTAACAGAAAAGAAGGTGACATTGATCTGACAGTGCGACTGTCCGCTCTAGAGGAAAAATCAGTTGGATTTTCATCTATGTTTTAAGAATTTAAAGAAGACATGTCCATAACATGCTTACTTATTATGAGTATGATATTTTCATATTTTTTGGTAGTATTTTTTGTGTGACACGCTAAGTGGCGAGATATGGACCACCCAGAGAGCCAGAATAGGAAAAACCCAACATTATAGACATCTATCTGAGACATTAGTCTGAAATTAAAAAAGTTAACCGAGTTCAACCGTAAAATTCTTGTCATAAAGTTGTGAACAACCTAGTGCTCTTAAAAAATGATGATTTATGATCTGATTCGGAACTAAAGTGTACATTTTACCTATTTTAAGAACAGTTTCTGTTTTTTTATTCGTGTAAAGCGTAATTTCATATAATATGTAGGAAGAAACGCTCATTACATTTTGATACTTTTTAATAACATGAAGGTAAATTATAGTTTAAATGTCATGTAGGTGTATATGTACTAGATATTTTTGAATGAAGTATCACTGGCAGGCTCACAATTAAAAATAAATAAAAAATATCTAAGAATACATATAACTGTCGAGTAAATGTAAAAGTATCAAGATAAATAAATAAATTCGAAAAAAGTTATGCAATAGACAAATTATGTGCTTGTATTATACGTGTTAGTCTACGATGCTTAAACATAGAAATACTTAAATAGGTAACAGAATAAATTAAATAAACACCCAGACTCAGAAATGCAGATATCTAAATGTTAATCACTCAAATACTTACCCTGTCGGGAATCGAACACGAGCCCTGCGGTTATCACGTTTTCAACTTTGACATCCACATAAACACTATGAAACAAAAAGCCATTTATTGGTGAAAAGGTACGGTGCTATATTGAGACATCTAGTTAAACATTTATCTCAAAGTATAAGTTTCTAATCTGTCACTGTACTACAGAACCCACAAGGGCGAGTCCTATTCGGACTTAACAACTTTACTGTAACTAATCTAGTTATTACATAAAAGACAATAAGTACTATAAAACACATAACCCAATTTGTTACATTCATAATACGATTAAATACAATCGCCTCTTTGGTCTAGCGGTCCGACGTAGGACATGACTTCTTCAGGTCCTATGTCGGGCAACGAAAAAACAGAAAATGTGTACTTTCAATTTTCTATTAAAAAATAACGTTGTCCGGATTGGGTGTGTGCTCGATTGGCGATAAGCCAATACCTTTCGTATTGTGGCACTTAGTGTCTTCGGCTAGTCGTTTTTGCCTTGGTTGTGCCTCTGCCTACATCTTCGGGAATATGGGCGTGAAAATACAATATTTAGGTCTCCACATTTCTGGAACTACGTGTTTCTGGTAGGGGAGCCCAGGATGCTAAGGTAAGGATTAGGATAAGATTTCAAAATATTTAGAAGACAGAAATGCTTGGGATTCATCATCATACCAATCTCTTCATACTATAATATACTAGCTGACCCAGCTAACTTCGTATCGCTTGACATTAATGCTTCGACAGTAGCGTAGTCTGTCGGATCCGATGTGAAACATTCCAAAATCAACAACGACTTATTATTAAAAAAATAATTAAAAAAAACATTTTCCAAGAGACCAAATTGTGAATCTAAACCATTCTCGAATTCCCTTGAACACGCACAAAAACTTTCATCAACATCGGTCCAGCCATCTAGAAGGAGTTCAGTGACATACACACTCACAGAAGAATTATATATATATAAAAAATACTTATATATATTATATGAATATTATATTATATTATAAAGATGTATTATATGAAAAAAAGATGAAAAAAAGACAAGACCGCTGAGTGTCTTTCGCCGGATCTTTTCAATGAGTGGCCATGTTACGATCCGGTGGTACTCTTTAAGATTTATACAGACGAGTTATATAAATCTAAAAGGCTATTTGTAAGATGAATGTGAAATAAATATATTCTTATCTTACCTTATCTAAACGTGTTGTTACTCCAGCGTCATGGGGAATTTGTCGGTGACGGGTAAAAAAAGGCATATGACGCTTTATTTTTATCGGTGTGGAGAGCATTTAAAAACTAAAAACGCAATTACAGTCACTTCACCATATCGCGTCAGATACCTACCTCCTTATTGCGTCATATACCTACTTACACTAATATGTCTCTGGTGACCCTCCTATTTCCGTACACGGTACTCATACCTTAAGAAAACTTAAACTTGTACTTATTAGTTTGCAATATACCCACTGTATCTCACATGGTTAAGTACTTTTTTTACCCAAGCAAAAAAACTCAGGCGCCCTTATATATAGTTATTTGATACACAATGAAGGTGCTTAATAATGTTTCCTATATTTAAATTTCCCATATTTCCCATTACCTGACGTGCTTGTGTAACGCTCCACTTCCACAATTATTTTCCCCATGATGGTCCGGGCTCCTTTGCATAATTGACCATCCTCCAGCGAGCGTAGCAGCAGTAGCGGCGAGCATAGGCTAACCGTCACTAGCACCATGACATCTGACTAGGTGGTAGAGTTTCGCCCGGATTGGCACCACTGCCTACCTGCCGCCATAACGTCATGACGTGTTCTGGTTTGGAGGGCCCCAGATTGGCAACGCACCATTACCACCTTTGGTGTCTCTAGGCGGCGTAAATTTCTTACCATCTGGAAATTCGTCTGCTTGTTTGCCTTCCAATATCATAAAATTATAAACAATACAAATTTTTTTTTAGAATCATTGACTAACTTTTTACTAGGTGGTACTATTTTGCAACAACTCGCCCGGATTGGTACAACCGCCTTACCTATCCCTGCCGCCATAAAGTCAGCGTTGGCCGTTAACGTGTTCCGGGTCGGAGGCTAAGGTATCCGGTAAACTTACTTTTGTTTGAGGCTTATCATCCTAGCTTTAGTTTCGCAGCGCACCATTATCTCCTTTAGTGTCTCTAGGCGGCCTAAATTTCTTACCATCAGTCTACTTGTTTGCATACCAATATCAAAAAAACATCCATAATATATAAGCAAATAGATTAATAACTATTGATTTTCATACAAACTTTCATCTTCTATTATCTTTGTCTGGGGATTGATTAAAAAAAATATTATAAAAGAAAAGTATTTTCACGCCCATATCCCCGAAGAGGTAGGCAGAGGCACAACCCGGGCACCCACGACTAGCCGAAGACACTAAGTACCATAATGTGATAGGTGGCAAGCCTATCGCCAACCGGGCACATTTCCAATCCCGGCCAACATTTTTTTATTAGAAAATTGGAAAAATCCAATTTTCTTTTTGTTCGCCGACCCGGGATTCGAACCTGAGACCTCATGCAGTCAAGTCCAACACCCAGACCGCTAGACCACAGAGGCGACAATCATATCATGATGCCTTTTAGGTATGTCTATGTGTCCATACAGTTGACTAACATTCCTAATGTTAGCTTTATTGGTGGTAGAGTGATGTGCAACAGCTTGCCCGGGTAGGGATCCACCACCCCTACCTATTCCTGCCGCCATAATGAATCATGTTCCAAGACGAGGTGTAGGGTAGCCGGTAGACGTGCATAATTGGCCTAATACTACGTCCTCAGGACGCACGTCTACAACATCTATGATGTCTATCGGCTGCGGTATCTCTTGCTTATTAACTGACTTTTACCATAAAAAAATAATTTGCTTCAAAATATGTATATAATAAATATAAATAAATTACCGCCTCGTTGGTCGAGTGCCTAGCGTACACGCCTAACTACATCGACCAACCGCGAGGCTCGGGTTCGATTCCCGACAGGGCAGGAACTTGTGTGATGAATATTTAAGTGTTTACGTTTTCGGGTCTGGGTGCTTATTAAATTTATTCTGGTATCTATTTAAGTATTTCTATGTATTAGAATCGTGGACTAACACCCATCACACAAGCATTTAATATGCTTACTTTGGGGTTAGATTAAATTTATGTGATTTGTCCAGTGATATTTATTTTATTTATTTATAAATCATCTAGTATACGTACATATAAGTAGATACAAAATAAAATAATAAACATATAGCCTCTTCTTGCTGTCGTACTATACTGTATTTTTAGTACAATTTTCCCTGGACCGTTACAGGGAAAATTATACTAAAAGTCCTTTGTGTAGAGTAGTCCCTGGAAGCTCTTAATGGGGAGCACAGGTTAAATGGCTCATTGCAAACAAGACCACTGGTGGTAGAGTACTTGCAGCCACTAGACCGGGTAGGGATCCACTGCCTTACCTATGCTTGCCGCATTAATGATATTATCATATTTCAGTCTGGAAGTTAGGGCATCGTCGGCCGCAGAAAAGCGATGACTCTATAACATCTAAAGTGTCAATAGGTCACATTTTTCCATCAGACGAGGAGCGATTGTCCCTGTCTCATGTTGTAAGAAAATATTCTTACATTTCAACAGACCGATATTCTGATGGTAAAATACAAATTACATTACATACACATTGTGGGACTTGTCGTGGGTGTTGTACCTCTGCCAACCTCTTCGGGGATATGGGCGTGAAGATACAAATTGCATACATACCAAAAATTTTAACAATCCCCAACACAAGGTTGACTTGTCAAGTCTCTTGTGTAAATGAATTCGCCGACTACAACACTTTCCAAACTGGAACACGATAACAGCACTTACATACGAGCAAGCTGTCGCAGGACTTTTCCACTTAGTTTGACTGTCTGCATAACTTGAACTATCCAACAAATATGCAATGGAACAAGCGGGGAGATGGGTGGGACCAAGATGAATTAAAAAAATATCATTCAAATCACAAATTAAATTTGACGACCCCATCACCCTCGGGATCATTCCACCACTGCAGTCAGGGATACCTAGGTGGTAGAATGCAGTTTAGTAGTTTACTGGCTATGGTGGTGATACCAATCCTTGCTCCTCACTTATTCCAGCCAATATAACATCAGCGCTTGCTAGAGGGTAGGGTAGCCGATAGACTTTCACACGTGGCTTAAGGGGCCATATACGCTAAAATACGTCAGCAGTTTACTGTTTTTTTCATACAAAGCAATAATGGATCTTGGTGAAAAATATACACAAGATTAACATGAATATGCTTTACAAGACTGGTGTTTCCAAAACACGATTCATTTCACTTTGCTCGATAGACAAAAATCAAAAAGTTAATCCTTGTTTGAAAGCAAAACCCAACTGTCTACTTCAATTGTGAAAATATCGACACCAGATTTAACATAAACATAGATAAGTACTATACCTATAAGATAAGTGTTTCAGTTTCTATACTTTTTTTCAAATTACTTTTATAGTGTCAAAAATAGTGATTTGTCGCTTAAGACGTTTACTTTAGAGCGCAATATTTCATAGTAATCATGGAACGAGAGGGAGTGCGGTGATTGGCTCTTCTGGCTGACTGAGTATGGGGCCTTAAGACCAGACCATACAGTAACTACGAACAGCAATATCCATGGCGAGCATAAGCGAAAAGTGTCTTCGACCATCGGAGTCTTTACTAGTTTTATTTATTTAATTACATTTTTTTGCACTTATTTTTTTAATGAATAAAAATACTTAGGCACATGAAACTTCGAAAGAAATTATTAAAATCTTTCCACTATTTGTAAAAAAAAAACATAAAATCAAAAGCAAACATCATCATCATCAGCCGTAGGACGTCCACTGCTGGGCATAGGCCTCATAACAACAAAAATGCCTCAAAACAAACATACAGACGAACAATTTGATAACCACCTCTTTTTCTGTGAAATAAACTTATTGTTATGAACAATTTAAACATATTATGTCATATAATGTTGATTCGTATGGCGGAGTGGCTCTCAGACAGAGTATTTACACATGGCAGAGAGGGCCACTGTTATCAACAGCTATTTGCATTTTGTCAACATCAGTCTTCTGATGAAATCGTCAAGGCGACTGAGATATTGGACGATGCACTTATGAATACATCTGCATATGCCGCTGTTGTTTTTAGTTTTTTTACGTTATATAGGAAGACAAACAAGCAGACGGATTTCCTGATGGTAATAAATTAGCGCCGCCTAGAGACACCAACGGTGGTAATGGTGCGTTGCCAACCTGAAGCCGGGATGTTAGGCCTCGAACAAAAGTAAGTTTACGGGCTACTTTACCCCCCAAAACCGGAACACGTCATGACGTTACGGCGGCAGGAGTAGGTAAGGCGGTGGTACCAATCCGGGTTAGTCACTGTGAAACTCTACCACCTAGTCAGATAGCACGGTGTTAGTGACGGTAAGCTTATGCTCGCCTTTTACGAGCTGCCTGGCAGGAAGGAAAATGGTCTATTCTGCAAAGGAGCCCGGACCAACACGGGGAACAATCTAGCTTCTTAACAAAACATGACGTATCTTGATGAAAGATGGCCGTTGAGCGCAACCGTACATAACCTTTGCGACATCTGATATTGGCCACCTGCGGATTGTATTCATAATTCCCCTGCGGATTGTATTTATAATTCCGTTGTTAAAACAATCCTCTTTGTCGCCTCTGTGGTCTAGCGGTGGCGTGGAACTTGACTTCTAGATGTAACGGGTTCGATCCCCGGTAGGGCAACAAAAAAAATAGTAAATGTATACATACAATTTTCTAAAAAAAACGCTGCCCGGGATTGGATATGTGCCGGTTGGCGATATGCTTGCCATCTATCACACTGAGGGACTTATGCCCGATTTCACCAAGAGCCCCTATATTTTAGGGGACTTTTAACGTGATTTAGGGGACTGTTTTATATGGAAACAGTCCCGTAAGTAACGTTAATAGGTCCCCTAAAGTATAGGGGCTCTTGGTGAAATCGGCCATTAGTGTCTTAGGCTAGTCGTGGGTGCTCTGGTTGTGCTTATGCCTACCCTTTCGGGGATATGGGCGTAGAGATACTAAAAAAATCCAAAGTGAATTCTTCAAACACGATGGAATCGCACCACATGCCGACCACAGTAACTCCTCTCCTTAATTACTTCGTCGTTAAGTTTTTGTGTGAAGAAGTGGGTGAGAGGTTTTCGGGCAATTCTCACATAAAAGTGGGAAATTTTTGTTGGTCGCGATCTGACCGCTCTGAGTCAACAAGCCCCGACTCGGCTAATGGTTGCCGTGGGAGTGCTAATATAGCCGGAGATCTGCTACAAACGAACTTGTATTACTAGATGATGCCTGTGACTTCACTCATGTTTTCTAGTTAATCTGCTCTCTTGCAGGGAACTGTTTAATATCTATAAAACTCAATATCTGAATATGAACTATAAAAATTAGAAGAAGTATTACTCGTCAGTTTTCAAGAATTTGTGTTAATGACATTTTTTTTATGTTATAGGAAGGCAAACAAGCAGACGGATTTCCTGTTGATAAGAATTTCACGCCGCATAGAGATACCAAAGGTGGTAATGGTGCGTTGCCAACCTGAGGTCGGGATGTTAGGCCTCGAGCAAAAGTAAGTGTACCGGCTACCTTACCCTCCGAACCGGAACACGTTTTGACGTTATGGCGGCAGGAATAGGTAAGGCGGTGGTACCAATCCGGACGAGTCACTGCCAAACTCTACCACCTAGTCTGATGTCACGGTGTTAGTGATGATAAGCCTATACTCGCCTTTTACGAACTGCCTGGCAAGGAATGCAGATGGTCTATTTATTCTACAAAGGAGCCCAGACCAACACGGGGAAAATTACACACATTTAGGGAAAGGTAGAAGGAAAGAGAGATTAAGGGAGACCCAATGAGAGACGTCGTAAGGGATATCAATGAAATGAATCTTTACTCTATGGTGTATGGTATGTAGGTATATAGACTTTAGTTATCTCATACCATCAGAAAAATCGCGTGCTGATAAAAAAAACCAACGTTATTAGGATTAGAAGTGAAGGTTAATAGCAATACTTAATCTACTCATGCCGCTATATAGTTCATACTCGTCACTTGTCGTGTTCCAAATTTATGATCTGATCACTCTAACCTTCGATTTGCTACGTCGATTATTATATTTGGTGTCAACAAGCAACGTATATTTCTAACTACAAGAAAATTCATCTGATTGTTTATTTATAATGAAACAAAAACCTTATTGTGATTAGTATATTTTATATTTGAATTGTTATATTAAACTCATTCTGCCATATTTATTCAATTATAAAAAAATATAAAAATCAACAGACATCTTACGGTGGGTGTGAGGGGTAATCAACTTGATCACAAAATACCAACGACCAACGTTTGTCGAGGTGAGAACGTCCTGAAAGTGCTCCACGTCAACGGGCTCACATTTAAAAAATCATGGCGACGGTTGCATGTGCCCAAAATTGTATGATTTTTAAAATATTCAAACTCCTGGTTGGTGCCTTCATCTTGATGTTGAACAAAAATAAAGAGAAGCAGAGACGAGAATCTTCACAGCTTGGCGTCAAGGTCAGTGGCTATATTCTTCTACATTTAACGGGATTTGTCTGTGCTGACCATATAAAGCAAGAAATCGAGAGTAGCCGACATAGTCCAGAAAGTCAGCAAGCTGAAGTTTCAATGGACAGGCCACATCGCTTGCAGAACCCACAACCGCTGGGGAAGGAAGGTTCTCGAGTGGAGACCCCGCACCGGAGGACGTAGTGTTGGACGACCTCCCACCCTGTGGACTGATGATCTGATTAAAGTCGCGGGGAGTCGCTGGTTACAAGCGGCTGGTGATCGTGACTTGTGGCGCTCTTTAGGCGAGGCCTATGTCCAGCAGTGGACGTCTTTCAGCTGATGATGATGATGATGATCGTATAACTCGAAAACCAGAAACAGACCTTCCAGCTTAGGTTTAGGCAACAATAAAATATTTGGCCATTCCCATTTAGGTACGTAAAGTACGCTGCTCTAGCCTCTACACCAGACCTACATTATGATCAATTTATTTATTTAATCCTTTTTTGCACTGAAACGTTGCAAAGGCGGACTTAATGCCAGTATGCATGTTCTCCCAGCTTACCCTGGGTAATGATGTCAAAATACATACTATATAGAAAATAAAATTTTATGCAAGAAAAAAAAAAACATTTTATAAAAGAAATACAAAACACTCTTTTTCTACAACACAGTCCACACTTAGGTAGGTACTAAGTATCAATAATGAAAATATTACTACAGCAAAAAAAAATCCAAATATCCTGGTAATAAACTCCGTTACACGCGTTTCTGCTAATAAACATTATTATTATTGTTATTTAGGTAGGGAGGAGATGACGGATTATTAAGAACGTTAAAATGAATGTTTATTTTCTTAAAAATTCTCTATATTTTTGCTTGTTCGAAAATAGCAGAGTTCTCACGTCAGTATCTGCTCAATCTTAACAACAAAGACACAATGGAAGTGACAGGTATGTCAAAAAGAGTTACGTGCTCCCTTTGTTAGAGGACAGCTTATTACCTGACTTATCTAGTTTGGTGTGAGCGTGGTCAAGTTATCTTATTCATAATCCGATAAAGTATTCATTCATAATATTAATTTTACATTACGTACATCTTGCCGCGACTACGCTTGCTTATTGAATTTATTTAGCCCTTATTATTACTTATTCTTATTTTCCATTTGGACATCGAGATCAAAAGTAGCCTATGCCTCTTTATGGCCTCCTATTGGCTGGAGAGTGACATAGGATACTATTTATCACACACAAAAATTGCACCATAACATAACTTCATTGCGACTTATAAAAGTGACAAATAAATAACCAAATACACTGTCACTTTTAATTATAAAAAACAAAAAGTATCTTCACGCCCATATCCCCGAAGAGGTAGGCAGAGGCACAACCAGGCACCCACGACTAGCCGAAGATACTAAGTCCCATAATGTGATAGGTGGCAAGCCTATCGCCAACCGGGCAAGTTTCCAATCCCGACCAACATTTTTTTATTAGAAAATTGGAAAAATCCAATTTTCTTTTTGTTGGCCGACCCGGGATTCGAACCCGAGACCTCATGCAGTCAAGTCCAACACCCGGACCGCTCGACCAGGCGATATAAAAACAAGTAAACAAATTCAATTTTTTTATTTATTTTATTAGTAAATATTTCACCTTTGATCATAGGTGGAAAGGTGGCAGGGCTTCCCAAACTTATCTGTACTGTGACGCCCTTAGGTCGTGCTATATTTTAACGACACCCTTTAACCCATTCAGTGTTAGGGCAGAGGGGCTCCTCCGGATCAAATACTTACCATTTATATCGTATAAGCACTATTATTAATGACTTCTCTTAACCCAGCTCGTACCCTGTAGACCAAAAAAGTTACCTGTTGTAATAAGTACAAGTCTAGTAACCGGTTCCTAGACTAGGATAACTCACTCAACTCATTTTGACACGCGACACCCCTGGGACAGCACCATGACGACCCAGAGCGTCGCGACGTACAGTTTGGGAAGCTCTGGGTTAGAGTATATATCAAATGGTACTTAACAGGTCTGGGTTGGTCCCCGTGCTGTTCCGGATCTCCTGTGTAGAATAAACTATCCTTCTTAAATCTTCCTGTCAGGGCAGTTTCCAAGAAACGAGCATTTAATGGGTCTATATCAACAAAACCAGTGGCGGTAGAGTGCCGACTTGTCAGGTAAGGATCCTATTCCTGCCGCCATAATGACAGTGTAATTTATATTCCAGTCTGGATGGTAGATTAGACTTACAGATTGGCCTAATACCTCGACCACAAGACAGCGCACCTACAACATCTACGGTGTCTATAGGCCTTATCTGTTCCCATCAGGAAAGCCGTGTGCTTGTTTACTACCTGATCACATAAAAAAGTGCGATTTCCAACAGGGGTATGTGTATGATGTATCCTTTATTTCTAAGTCTGGTTAATAAAAATATGTATTAGTATGGGTCATAATGCGACCGATTATCCTCAAGCTGTAACCAAATAATATTAGAGGCAAATAAACCACGGCAAAAATAAACAATTATCGTTTAAAAAGTTTCACAAATTGAAATAAATAAATGAGCAAAAATTTATTACTGAAAGTTTGTGCCTGTACTACGTTTGAACAGTAATTTTTTTCTAAATCTGTACTTCATGTTTTTATTTCTTGACATAAGATTTTATCTTCATTTTTATGATATTGGAAGGCAAACAAGCAGACGGATTTCCTGATCGTAAGAAATTCATGTCACCTAGATACATCGAAGGTAATAGTGGAGCGTTGCCAACCTGAGGTCGGGATGTTAGGCCTCGAGTAAAAGTAAGTTTACCGGCTACTTTACCCTCCAAACCAGAACACGTCAATGGCAAGCATTGGACGTTATGGTGGCAGCAATAGGTAAGGCACTGGTACCAATCCGGGCAAATCGCTGCGAAACTCTACCAGTTAATAAGATGTCACGGTGTTAGTGACGGTAAGCCTACGGGCTGCCTGGCAAGAAGGAAAGTTTACTCTGCAAAGGAGCCCAGACCAACACGGGGAAAAAGAGTACCACATCAGAGTAGCTGTCTTACTTAATGTATGCAGTATTGGATATTTAGTCATGTGCTTCCTGTAGATGTTTTTACCACTGAGAAAATCCATAAGTAAATTCATGCCCATATTACTCAAGATAAAGAGAGGTACAAATCTAAGCACCTACGATTAGCCGCAGGCACTTAGTCCCACAACGTAGGTGGCCAACCCATCGCCAACCGGGCGATGGGATGGCGATGGGTTGGCCATCCAATCCCTTCGTTATTATTCGAAAATTTCAGTAATCCATTTTAATTTGTCTGAGCGGGAAATCGAACCTAGATCTCGTACAGGTAAAGCCAATACCAACTACTACTACTACTACTACTACTACTAGACCACAGATCCGTCTGTTTGTTTAAAAACTTAACTTGTTCTGTAAAAACATCGTACTTAGCTAAGTAACTAATAAGATATTATTTCTACAACACAATACTATTTCACAGTATTGCCAACATGTTTTGATAGTAATATATTTACTCTCGCTTAGGGACCGTACTAATTAGAGAGATATTGTGTTTGTCTAATTAGATGTTTGTTTGTTTTTGATAAAGTATCTTAGTAGAGTTCTCTTAGTAATATATTTAGTCATATTACAATAGAAATACCTATACCGACGCTTAGTTTTACTCGTATTGGTCCGGGTTTCCTATGTAGAATCCCAAGTTCCCTGGCATTTTAATTGGCGTGCATAGGTTACTAGCTGGTAGAGTTCAGCAGCGACTCGCCTGGATTGGTACCACCGCCTTACCTACTCCTGCCGCCAAAACGTCATGACGTGTTCTGGTTTGGAGGGTAAGGTAGCCGGTAAAGTTAATTTTGTTGGAGGCCTAACATCTTGGCCTCAGGTTGGCACCGCACCATTACCACCTTTGGTGTCTCTAGGCGGTGTGAACTTCTTACCATCAGGAAATACGTCTGCTTGTTTGCCATCCAATATCATGAAAAAAAATATGGATCATTACCAATAAGGCTACTAGTGGTAGAGTGCTATGCAGCAACTTGCCTGGGTAGGATGATGCCACCTCACCTAGCCCCGCCGCCATCATGAATGTCACATTCCGGTACGAAGGGCAGAATAGACGGTAGATTTTCACACTAATCCTAAACCCACACGACAGGACAGTGATGCAATTTGTAATTTATAGACCATGATTGTCTCTTACCATCAGGAGAGTTTTGTGCTTGTTTGAAATGAAATGAAATGAAAATTATTTATTTGCGGAATATGTGTGTTAAAAGTTGTTATAAAGATATTTAAGAATACAACATATTCTACAACATTGTGGTATGCAAATATATAGTTAAATTTATATTAAAAAATTACATTTACATCGCATCACTTATTCACATTTTTAATAAACATTTTATTTATTTATATACATAAGTTTCATAATTTATTATAATTAAATTTAAAGGTAGATTAATTTTTAGTCCTATATACCGTACACTACCACCGTTTCCAAACCTAGCCAGTCGGGAGAAGAAACGGCGAAACAAACTCCCCGGCAACCATGATTTTGTTACTTAAATTAGGTTTCAATTTATAAAAAAAATATTCAAATTTTATTTATTTAAGCTTTCTTTTGCTTTTTTAACACATAAGAAATAGTGAATACTCTGACAGTAGCCATTATTAAGTTTATACAAATAAGTATCTGTTAAAAAATATATTAAATCATCTTATTATAATATTTTTTTGTGTAATTGGTGTAAGTAATATAGAAGTACTATACAAAAAAACAAAAATATGCAGCTCTGAAAAATACATATTTGTTTATTCCTATTGCAGTAGAGACAATGGGAACAATATGCCATGAAGCTAAGTGCTTCATCTACGAATTAGGGCACAGACTCCGAGATAACGGGCATGACACCCGCTCCGGCTCATTCTTGGTGCAAAGACTCGCGCTGGCCATCCAACGTGGTAATGCCGCTAGTGTCATGGGTACTTTTGCACCAGGAATGCTTCGAGGTGGTTTATTTGAATAATTATTTGTTAGTTATATGGTATTTTTAAGGTAGGTTTGAATAACAATTACATTAAATAAGTTAATAGAATATGTAAATAATAGGTGGTACACATAATATATTCGTATACTTAAATATAAATACAGTACTTAAATATATATAGGAACGAATAATAAACATCCACACTCAGAAGCAGACATAAAATGTAAAACACAGAAATACTTGCCCTCATCGGGACTCGAACCTGAGTCCCACGGATGGTCATTGACATTAGGCATGTACGCTAACCCTTTGACGAACCAGACAGTAATTAGCAAGTTTCAAGCAAACCTGCTAATTACAATATGAGAAACAATTACCTATGACCATGTTGACTATTCTTTCGTTACGCATAACACAATGCTAAGAGAGTTTTCTCTCTCCATCTTTCTCTCTACCCCCTCTCTCAAAGCAATATCTTTATTCAAAATAATAAAACATTTAGTCTGTATTGGTCCCGGACTTTTTAAAAGAATATTATAGATTAAATGCTTTAATAGGATGATTAATAGCTGCATGGTAGAAAACCACTTAATCGAAATTAGGGTAAAAAGAAGTGAGTCACTAACACCGTGAACATGACGAAGAGTTTTGTAATGAGTCGCCCGTCGTACCATCTTATTTATTCCTGCAGTCATAACCTGTTATCTTACTTGTTTGTTTCTGTTATCTACAGGTCTGGAAGGTAGGGTAGCTAGTATATCTTGCTCTTACAAAGAGTATCCTTGCCTCTGTTAGTTTGTTAGTATGTTACTCTGTTAGTATGTTAGTTTTTCACCATTATGCGTCTACTTGTATATATTTGAGCGTCATAAAACTACTTTCAAACAAAACCCTTGCTTGAAGTTGGGTAAATAAAATTGTAATTCAATAACAATAAACAATACTGAACACGAAGTACCATTTTTGGGCAGCATCAGAATTCGAACAGGAACTCGACACCGGATCCTCGCTAATGGTGGATGCTTGTAGCGTCCCCTCGCGTAACTCGAACTGGTTTCATTGGCTAAACTCACATTATATTATTACCAATATTACTTTCACAACCGCTTCTCGAAAGAGCGGGGTGTAGGGATATGATGACCCCATCGCCCACTTGTAAAGTTAGGTTAATTTATTAGATCATATTTGACATAGTATCTAAAGCAAAAAGACTGTTATTTCTTAGTTCTATTAAGAGTTTTTATTGAAAATAAGTAGTTTTTAGAACAATGTCTATACATTGTATTGAGATTCAATTGTATAATTTGACAGATATTTACTAAAATTTCCCCCGTGTTGGTCTGGGCTCCTTTGCAGATTAGACTATCTGCCTTCCTGCCAGGTAGCTCGTAAAAGGCGAGCATAGGCTTGCCGCCACTAACACTATGACATCCGACTGGTGGTAGAGTTTCGCAGCGACTTGCCCGGATTGGTACCACCGCCTCACCTCGGTCCTGCCACCATAACGTCGAAGGCTTGCTGTTGCAGTGTTCCGTTTTCTTGAGGCCGAACATCCCGGTCTCAGATTGGCAATGCACCGTTACCACCTTTGGTGTCTCTAGGTGGCGTGAATTTCTTACCTTCAGGAAATCCGTTTGCTTGTTTGCTTTCCACTATCATAAAAATTGTATCATTGTCAAATGTCAAATGCTATCTTTTAAATTATTGATCCTAGTGCAGTAATTTAAATTACTACTATAGTTAATTCATGTGTAAATAACCTGCCACTGTAACCTCAATCATTCGTTTCGGTATGAAAGGTAGGGTACTCGGTAAACGTCCATACAAAAGAATTTTGAGATCCAAGCTTTAGGTAAGCAACTTTATTGTTTTTAAGAAGCTATTGGAGAAAAGCCTAGCATCTAAGTTTATAGAGGAGAAAATAAAATACTAGAAAATAAAAATGTTTATTTAAGAAAGCCTACGGTTTTGCAACTATGATGTCTTTCGGTGATTAATTTGCTGTTATAACGAAATCTTTTTTTTACTGTTATAGGTATGGTAAGAGACAACCAGTACATGCTCAGCTTATGGGCCTTAGGTGGCCCGAAGGCTGAACAAGTTTATATGAAGGTCCGCCTAGCGAATAAAGCAACTAAATAAGTTACTTAAGACAAATTTATTTAAAATGAAACTATATGTATCTACAATTTTTTTCAAATGTTATCTTTTCCCGCTCAAAAATAGTTTTTCTGACTATTTATACCATTTTTTTTCTACTGAGGCTTTATGGATTTTTTTAGTGATTTGGTCAGTCACTGAGTCTGCTTAAAAATATTTCTATGCTAAAAAACACTTAGCTGTAAAAATACAAAAAAACATATATTTTCGTATTTATTATAACAATGTGAAGACAGAAATACTAGTGGTTGTTAAGTTACCATATGGACTTTAAATCATTCTTCTTGCTTGTAATATTAAGTTTTAATAATAGGTATTTAATTTAATACTTTGATAAGGACCAATATTAATAACCTATCTAAGATAAGAGATAGTTCTATTTTAGACCAGTGGTTAATTCACCGCAGCAATTTCAATAATGAACAAAAATATCGTAGCAACAAAACTCTAGTATTATATATCTATCTTTATCTGTAGATAGGTTATTAATATTGGCTGGAAGGGGTAAACATATTTTAGATGAAATCAACAATTTGGCCCGTTATATTTACAAATACTACGAAACAATAAAAAGAAAATTGTTTGTTTCAAGTTTTGCTATTAAGGGTAACATAACTTATCACAAACAACTTAATGACATCACCTATTGTGATTTAAGTTGTTTATATTCAAGTGTGGTGATCAGTGAACTAATGATGATCAATACATTGGACATTGCTGTTATCTGATGATCATACATAGCCCGTTTTTTATTTTTATTTTTACATTTTACGCAGTTTTACTTAACTTTTATTATATTTTTTTATTGCCGCTGTGGTCTAGCGGTCCGGCATCGGACTTGACTTCTTGAGGTCCCGGGTTGAAAAAAACTGAAAACGTGTTTTCCATTTTCTAATAAAAATAAAGTTGCCCGGGATCGGATACGTGCCCGGTTGGTGATAGGTTTGCCACCTATCACATTGTGGGTCTTGGTGTCTTCGACTAATCATAGCTTATTGCGCCTCTGCCTACCTCTAATCTATCTATACCATCTTATATGGGCATGAAGATATTTTTTATTATATTTTAATGTAGTATTATTGACATACCTTCTTACATATATTTTTTTAAAGTTGTTATGTGGAATATGATATCGAACAGGTAATGACTTACTTTAAATGTATAAATTGTATAAATTGTGGGACTTAGTGTCTTCGGCTAGTCGTGGGTGCCTCGGTTGTACCTCTGCCTACCTCTTCCGGTATATGGGCGTGAAGATACTACTTTTTTAAATTGAAAAATAATTAGTGAAATTTTGAACCTTGGTGTCCGAAATAAAGAATTTATTTTCTTATTTATGTGATTTTCTGGACACAGTCTTATAAACTATCCTAGACCCTTGACTTCATCCGTATGACATTAGATCATTATGTTTGTATGCGATTGCAGATACCAGCGTCCAGCACTCCTACTTGGTGGATTTTGATCAAACGTGACTTATGTTTCAAGTTGATTCTTAGCTTTAGAGTTTCGTTTATTTACAAATGTAAATGTAAATTAACTTTAAAAATATAGGTAGGTATGTTGTAGTTTTTTAAAAAAATATTTCATTAGCATAGGTATGAGAAAAAATTAAACTTTTTTTTCTCATACCTTTGAAATTGTTGAAAATTTTGAAATTGTATTTGATTCTCTGGTCTAGCGCTCTGGTGCCGGACTTGATTTCTTTAGGTCCTGGGTATACTCCCTGGTTCAGGCAACAAAAAAATTAGAAAATGTAAATTTTATATTTTCTAAAATGTATAAATAATGTTGCCCGGGATTGAATATGCGCCCGGTTTTCGATAGGCTTGCCACCTATCATATTATGGGACTTAGTGTCTTCGGCTAGACGTTGGTGCCCTGGTTGTACCTCTGCCTACCCCTTCGGGAATATAGGCGTGAAGATACTTGTATTCTTTTTTGCCTTAGGAAATTCCAAACACCCAATTGTTATTGGAAAACCCATAGTGAAAACCCATGTTCTAAGATCTAAACTTTAGAAATTACTGTTATATTGTTCAGTTTGTTGCAATAGGTACATATCTTGAGGTAGGCAAAATATGTCATAACTTTTTCATATAATTAGAAATAAATTTACGAAGTTACGTTTTACATGTAAGTAACCAATTAGAATCATTGTTTTAAAATGTACTTACTAACCAGCCAATCAAATTTGGTAACGGTTTTAACCCAATATTGAAAATTTCGGTGATATGACATCTTTGTTATAATCATTTCCTTCTATCCGTGTTTAGTAATATATTTAATTATTGCCCAAAAAACCTTTTATTACAAAAATCTAACACATTATATTCAAGTTAATATCTATTTTTTTTAACAACTTGTTTTTTTTAATTTAATGTTACACTTACAACTAATAGGTATATCATTTCAATTGCATTTCTTAAACTAAATTTGAGTTTGTGTATGTTACAGTCGGACTGTCGTTTTTTTCAATTTTGTTTGTGATATTGGAAGGCAAACAAGCAGACGGATTTCCTGATGGTAAGAAATTCACGCCACCTAGAGACACCAAAGGTGTTAATGGTGCGTTGCCAACCTGAGGTCAGGATGCTAGGCCTCGAGCAAAACTCAGTTTACCGGCTACCTTACCGTCCGAACTGAAACACGTGACGTTGTGGCGGCAGGAATAGGTACGGCGGTGGTATCAATCCGGGTGAGTCGCTGCGAAACTCTACCACCTAGTCAGATGTCACGGTGTTAGTGACGGTAATCCTATGCTTGCCTTTTACGAGCTGCCTGGCAGGAAAGCTGCAAGAGAAAAGATAGAAAAAGATAACAAAGTACTTACTTATACTTAGTTACTTTTTTTGGCTTTTGGCTAACTATTTCAAGTTAGATGTATTCAAAATAAGTATGATATACTGTCTTTGGTATTATCAAATAGATATGTATATTTTTTGAAGGTCCAAATAAGAATAGTTAATAAATAACAATAAAACACTCAATACATTAATATTAATTGTATTAATTCGTATCTGCTTTTAACTTTCATGAGATATAAATATTTATTTTAATTAACTTTTCATTCAGCCAACATTTTTATCAAATAATTAATTAGAGCTCATTAGGTACAATAAAAAAAACAAATTTCTGCAGTCTCCCAGCCTAAGAAGATTAATCTTAGAAGTTCTAGGCCTATTTAAATAATCATGTTTTTTTCTTAAAAAAAGGCTTCCAAAATTTCACACTAAATAAACGTAAAAATAAAATAAAAGTGTCTTCACCACCATCTCCAAGAAGAAGTAGGCAGAAGCGCTATCAGGGCATCAGCGACTAGCCGAAAACACTAAGTCCCACAATACACACGTACCTAATAGGTGGCAAGCCTATCATAAACCGGGCACATATTCAATCCCGGGCAATTTTATTTTTATTGCGAAATTGAAAATACATTTTTTTTGTTGCTTAACCCCGGGGTTCGCAGCCGGGACCTCAAGAGTTCAAGTCTAAGTTTAAATTAGATTGATAAAAAACTAATATGTCAACCTAATTTCTTTAATACTGTAAACCTAGCCTAACTTAGGGAGTTTAATAATTTTAGTATCAAAATACTTGGTTAAATATTAGGACTACTACAACTAGATTTTTCTCCTACTTTTCATACCTGTAAGGTGTCGATACTAATTTATAGATTCGAAATAAGTATGTTACATCCAGATGCATAAATAAATAAGTCTAAATATATATATCTCTGGGATGTAAGCCCCGGTCGGGAGTCGAACTTGTGTCTTTCCAACGATCATTAAAATGAGGTATGGTCATTTGAATCTTATGACAACCCCTCAAAAAAAATGGTCAGTAAAAATAAACGTATCTCTTTATATTTACAAAAAGGTAAATATTATGTGCTTAGAAACAATAAAAATAAAATTGTTTGTTACATTCATTTAAAGTAGCGTTTTAAATTGTGATATCTTATCACAAACAACTTAATCACCACCTATTGTGATTTAATTTGTTTACACAAGTTTGGTGATCACTGATTATACAATATTATATAATAATAATGTCCCTGGACAAGTTACACAAATTGAATCTTACCCCAAAGTAAGCAAATTATATGCTTGTGTTATGGGTGTTAGTGAACGATACTAATACATATAAATACTTAAATAGATACCAGAATAAATTTAATAAACACCCAGACCCGGAAATACAGACATCTAAATGTTCATCACACAAATGCCTGCCCTCGTCGGTAATCGAATCCGAGCCTCGCGTTTGGTCGATGTAGTTATGCTTGTACGTTAGCCACTCAACCAACGAGGCGGTATAGATTATTTTACAGTACTACTATATAAATTATGGGCTTCGGCTATATTCGTCAAGCTTCGGAAATCCAAATGTATTTTAAAGATATTTATATATAGGTATATAGTTGTTATTACACATAATTAATCATTTCGCTTAAATTTAGAAAAGGTCAGCCAATTTAACAATCTTTATATATATAATTCTTCTGTGAGTGTGTATGTCACTGAATTCCTTCTAGACGGCTGGACCGATGTTGATGAAAGTTTTTGTGCGTGTTCAAGGGAATTCGAGAATGGTTTAGATTCACAATTTGGTCTCCTGGAAAATGTTTTTTTAATAATAAGTAGTTGTTGATTTTGGAATGTTTCACATCGGATCCGACAGACTGCGCTACTGTCGAAGCATTAATGTCAAGCTATAAGAAGTTTGCTGGGTCAATTAGTAAAAGTATAAAGTCTAAAAAAAGTAAAAAGTGTAAAGCCGAAGCGCATAATTTAAATAGTAGTACTGTATCTAAATGCAATCTTTTAAACAAGCTTTCAGCTGCAGCTTTGTCCATTCCTACGACATTACAAATTAATATACTTAATCAATTTCTGTTAAAATATACTTGATACTCTCTGCCTACTCCTTAAGAGTGGTACCAAGTGGTATGATGATATGTTATATTGTCGTTGTTGTTGTTGTTAAAATGTCCCGCGTAATTGTACATATTTTATTGCACACTGTCCACGGATTTAGTCACATGTTATACTACTACCCATATCCCCGAAGAAGTAGGCAGAGGCACAACCAGGGCTCCACGATTAGCCGAAGACACTAAGTCTAACTATGAGATATATATTCAATACATATTCAATCCCGAGCAACTTTTGTTTTATTAGAAAATTTTAAAAACCACATTTTTTTGTTTTCTGCCTGGGAATCGAACTCGGGATCTCATGAAGTCAAGTCCTACACCTGAACCGCTAGACGACAGAGATGATTATACTATGTTATACTATATTAATTTTTATACTATGTTATACTCTAAGCCAGCTACTACTAGTATATTTAAAAAGTAGTAGTCAACATACAGAATTGCATTATAACATTTCATTAAAAATGATTCAGCGGTTTAGATGTGGTAACATAAAATACAGACTTGAAAATATAAGTGTTTATTTTGTACATAATTAATTGAAAACAGATTGTTGAAAATTTAAATTGATTAAAAAAAGAAACAAAATAGTGGAATCATCACCTACATAGGTACCTATAAATAAAAATATTATATGTAATGCGTTGAATTAATACCTAATAGTTTTATTACTGATTTACAATGAGAACATAGTTAGATACGTATAGGTAATGGAAGAAAACATTAAAAATCATTCCATCCTAAGTATCTACTTTTAAAATATTTATAGAAAACTAGCTTCCACCCGCAGTTTTACCCTCGTTCCAAATCGTAATAAATATGCATGTATGATTTTGTGTTATTATGTTTCATCTAGAATTGTTTAATAGTTTTTTGTTGGAAAGAATAACAAACAGTCATCAATCGACCCTTATAAACTTTTAGAATTTTAAAAGTTTGCTGGATTATTGGCTATTGGAAGTAATATTGTTTCATAAATTCCTAATAGATATGGGTAGGTATGTACCTATCTACTACCTACATACCGAACACATCTATATTTTATACATGATTGAACAAACCGACATGTTTTTGTGATAACAATCGTTAAAACTGACCTGATTAGGTACTAGCTTACATACACTAAAATATTTAATAGATCATAATATAACTTATGCATTTTTATAGAAGGTAATAAATGAAGTGGATTAACTATGCAAGATTACTGATTAAATTATTATCACACCTCTATAATAAAAACCTCGAGGGCAAATATATTTTATAATATAATCCGTTAAACCTACTGCTTAACTACTATTCAGGTACCTTACCTTTACTTATTTTTTGTTTAAGCATTTTAATTCAATGTGTCTTTGTATGTCTGAGCATCATAAAATATTTTTTATCAAATGTAACTACACTAATAAAAACATATTTTAATAGAACATCAAAACAATTACATCACTTAAAAACCTCTACCAACATCAACAATACGTAAAAAAACATAATAAGTGATAAAGGATGCATTATTCGGCACGCATGGTAAGATACATCCGCGAGTAATATTCCGAAGCTCCACACAAGTACACATCGCTAACACACTTATGATTATTCCATGTTTTTATCTCTCTGAACCGCGGTATTATTAGCGGCGG
>NJDD01000443.1:261531-276823 GCA_002245505.1 Calephelis nemesis
CTCGCAGGGGCAAGGGGGGTGCGCGGGGTCCGAGGGGGAAACGGCGCGCGCATCGAGGGGCGTTACCGTGTGGGGTGACGCCCCCTCGGCACCCATGGCCGGCTTAGGAGGGGAGCTCAGGCCCCCGGCCTCTATTTACTCTTTCAATCAGTGCGAGTGTTTGCCCCTGGCCGGCGTGCACGCGCGGGTGATGCGCTAGCCATGATCTCGCAGAAGTTGTCGTACGGCGACGTGCCGACGTCCGCGTCGCTATCCTCTTTGTCGCCGGGCCTCGCGCCTCCGTACGTGAACGGCATGGGCTGCATGCCCACGCAGCCCTACCCGAACATCTACAGCAACAACATGGTGGCCGGCGGCTCGTGCATGGGCTCGCCCGGCGTCGGCTACTCGCCGCCCAGCACCATGGCATCTTGCATGGGCGGCGGCGGCGCCGTCCCTTACGGAGCGCTACCTCGAGAACAGGAAGCCGCTTCGCCTACGTCTGCCCTGCAAAGAGCGAGAAACGACAAGACTTACAGGCGCTCCTACACGCACGCGAAGCCTCCCTACTCGTATATATCGCTGATCACGATGGCCATCCAGAACAATCCGACGCGAATGCTCACCTTGTCTGAAATCTACCAGTTCATCATGGATCTGTTCCCATTCTACAGACAGAATCAACAGAGATGGCAGAACTCAATTCGGCACAGCTTATCTTTTAACGACTGTTTTGTTAAAGTTCCGCGAACACCAGATAAGCCAGGCAAAGGTTCCTTCTGGACGCTACATCCAGACAGCGGTAATATGTTTGAAAACGGTTGTTTTTTACGAAGACAAAAGAGATTTAAGGACGAGAAGAAAGAAACTTTGAGACAAGCGCAGAAAGCGGCGCAAGGGCACGGACACCATGGAAGTGGGCACGATAAAAGAGATCACGGACACGATAAGTCCGGTGAAGGTGCCGGTGGTGGAGCAGAAAAGGAAATGCGGGATGAGCTGTTAGCACAACTGCATGCGGCTCCAGAGCTGTGTCTGCCGGAGCACACGCCTCTAGCTCTAGAACATTATGCACAATTGAAGCAAGAGCCCACAGGATATGCGCCAGCTACCCATCCGTTCAGTATCACTCGGTTATTGCCCGGTGCGGATACAAAGACGGATTTGAAGATGTACGATATGAACTACGGATACGGACACGCTCCCGCTGACAACTACTACCAGTCCCCGCTGTACCACCACCACGCGCATGCTCACGCGCAGCCGCCCTTGTGACAGTATCCGCTGGCGTAGACGCAGCGCCACAAACCCATCACGTATTGGCCACGTCGAGGGTAAGTGCCGAGCCCGCTCGCAGCGCCATCTTCGACCAGCGAACTCAATCTCACTTTAAATATTTGGACTCCTTGTGAGCGTGTTTTGTGTTCTTGTGATAATTTCTCCGTTTTGCCTGGGGTTTGTAATTTATGTACATACTTTTGATTTAAAGGCTATATTGTGCAAGTTCGTAGGTAATGCACGAATGGTACCCTGGGTAGGCGGCGGCCGCGAAGATAGGCCTAAAAGACTTTATACACTTGAAAGTGTCTTTACGAATTTTTGAACGCTCATTCCTATACCAATTTTTGACAGCCAAATTTAGTTTATCTTGGGAGATATTAATAGATGACTGGTTTTCTAGAACTATAAATAAATATAGCGCACTTACAATTTAACAAGCAAAACAAATTAAAATTCATAAACATAAAAAATATTTGCTTAGTCACTTATTTTGTGTATTTCGCTATGTAGAGTTCAGTGAAATAAATTCTTTATTTATTTGTTTTGAAATTGTATCTAAATGTGGCCTTCCCATGCCGTAATCAATGTTAACATAACATTACAAAGCCATGAGTAACGATCAGTAATACGATCAATATCTAAGCTTTATCTGTAGTTTATCTATTGATATTTTGATAATTTATTGTACATGCAGCGCGTTGAAGTCTTTTGTTTTATAATTAATAAATTAAGTAGCTTTAAGAATAATCCCAAACGATATTATTACTTTAGTAAAAAACAATATATTAAAACTTTAAGTTTTAGATATTAATAATATGTTCATTTACATTTCGGCTAATACAACCACGATTAAGTAAATGTTTCAATATAAATGATTTGAAATCAGAAAATGTTGGTATAGCTTGCTGATAGATTATTTGCTAATTTTTTTATGTAAATAAATAAAAATGATTACAAACTTTAAATGAAAGTATTTCAATCTTTCAAGTGTTATTTATGTTAGAGAGTGGTATAGGAAGAGGTGTATATATTGATCATATCCTGAAAGAACAGTGCAATGTTGCGTATGTAACAAATGTGTATAAATATATTATTAAATTTATAGATAGGAAACAGATTGATAGTCCTGTCGACCATCGCATTTAGGAATTTAATGTAAGTTTTTGTAAATATAGCGCTAAGTTGATATTATATAATAATGACTTCTAAATAATGGTGTTTGGTGTTCGCTAGGTACCTATCTACATTTCTCAATCATCTGTCCACATATATATTTATATGCAAGTATCGATTTAGCATTTTATTGTGTGCTTAAATAAAAAAAATATTCATATTTGGCAAAGCACGAATATTTAATATTTTCGACTCAATGGAATTCAGCCAGTTAGATTTTTTTATTCAGTCAGTGAGAATATATTTTTTTTGTAATTATATTTTTCTTTAATGTTAGGTACAGTTCTTCTTCTTCTAAGCTAGTTCTTTTAAAAACTGCAAATAAAACGAATTTGGGTTTGTTATAACACAAATAATTTTAAATATACTTGTTTTTGTTTTTTTTTAAAAAGAAAAATTCAGATAATTTTCATAAATCCCGTGGTAATAAATGAGTTATTTATATATATACTAGCTGTGTGTTCCGGCTTCGCTCGGACGGTAATTTTTTTTATCATAAAATTGACATGTAAGCTATCCTATATCTCAAGTTGGATCAAAATGCACACGGTGTGCAAATTTCATTGAAATCGGTTAAGTAGTTTAGGAGTCCATCGCGGACAAACATCGTGACAGGAGATTTATATATATTAAGATACTATAGTTATTATAGGTTATTGGCCAGAACAGTTCGTACCTAATAAGTAAATCTATTCAATCATTATTTAAAAATTAAAAAAAAACTAAAATAGACTGTATTAAAAATAAACTAAAATAATATATTAAACGTGTGAAATAATTTTACTTTTGAGTTATGAATTTCTGAAGTGGCAGTGCAAAAATGCTTTTTTTACGAGTATACAAGTTAAAAATGAAATCTTATTTAATAAGTGTGTTTTTCTTAGTCATGAATAAATTAACTATTCTGTTTTCACAAAAATACAATCAATCATATCAATTAATAAATACTGTTTGTGTCTATATTTGATGTCAAACTCAACGATTATTAGTCAAATTCATTTTTAACAAAACTCTAGCCCGCGAATTGCTAAGAACTTGAAAAAAACCACCTTGAAATACGCTTGTACATAATGGAGACCTTGTTCTGTCCACATTTTATCATACCCAAATACGTCAGTCATGGCCGGAAATATCGTGTTCACGTAAGAATCGTTTTTTTACAAACAAGTGTTTACTCACAAACCATATTTAAATTAAACATATTGAGTATTCTTGACGATACACAAAATACTTTTACTGTTAAGTTCACTTTTTAACCGACGGAAAACGGAGAAGGTTTTCAATTTGTATACCTGTATGTGATCAAAGAACACATAGCTTTCAACATTAATTTTTATTGTATAAACTATACTCCAAAGTTGATCTTATATAAATTTAATAATAATTGATTTAGAACTTTTTAAATTATGCCTAATGGAACGTATTTTGTTGTTAACTAGCGGCCATTTCATTGTATAAACTAAGTTTATGTGTATAATGCCTCGTGGAACGTATTTTATTGTTAACTATCGGCTAGCCCCGGCTTCACACGGATATAAAATATACATATAAACCTTTCTTTCTAATCATTTTATCTATTACAAAAACCGCATCAAAATCCGTTCCGTAGTTTTGATTATTTAAAAGAACAAAGAGACATAGGGACAGAGGAAACCACTTTGTTTTATACTATGTAGTGATTTGACGATATGAATTGAAATTAAAGTCGACTTTGTGCAGTTACTGAGATAAATTATGAAGTTTATAATTATATTAGATATTTATTTTTAAAATTTATGTACTGACAATGTAGAAAAATATACAATAATTGTTAAATAAATAATTTTTATTTAATAAAAAAATATACCTTAAAACTTCCGTACTTTGCCAAATATATTATTATTTAGCATGAGATGTGTAAATATATTTTAGTTATGCTAAATTTATTCTTGTTATTATAAATACATATTGATTACTCGAATTTAGATAGGATACTTAAATATCATCTGTTAGTTCCAGAGTTAATAAAATTAAGTTTACAAAAAATTTAGTGTTTTAATTTTTTCACATTTAAATACAATATCTTGTTGGTCCAAAGACTGGCGTAGATACTTAGTTATTAATCCACCGATTATTTCTAAGGTTTGGGTTCAATTCCCAAAAGGGTCAGCCTTTTTATAATATATTTTTGTATTTATAGAACCGGGTGTTCTTTGAATTATATATGTATACCGTTTAATGGTATTAAATTCGTTGACTAACACCTATACCTTGAGTAGGTATATGATTTGCTCAATTTGCACGGTTAGATCAACTTGTATTCTTTTTTCAAAAGCATTTATTTATTCAAATAAAAACGGAATAAGCAAAATAAGTCCACCCGTCCCACCGTTGTGTTGCGAGCAAAGGAAAAAGAGGTTCTTTTTTATAGACAAGATCTATCTACGATATCTACGTTAAGAATCTGGAGAAGAAACAAAAGAGAAAATGTAACGATAGAGCGACACCAGTAACATCTATAGCGCCCTCATGTAATTTATCTTATTATCAGCTTTTGCGCTACCTCACTAAGTACAAAATAGTTATATTTTACTAAATATATACTAGAGTGCAAATCCGCTACTGTACACATTTTGTGGATTTCGTGTAAACTTGGTTCAAGTTTTGTCTTTTCATGAAGAATCCGCCTTTTTTAAACCCTTTTTGATTTTAATATATGCTATCTTTATCTATCTTTTAATTTTATACTAACGTAATATATTGTGACATATTTTGCTATGTTTAGGACATAGTTTAACACACTCTTTTATTTTTTTGGTAAATGGTAATTATATTTTAAAACATTAGTCGCCTCTGTGGTCGAGCGGTCCGGGTGTTTGACTTGAGTGCATGAGGTCTCGGGTTCGAATCCCGGGTCGGCCAACAAAAAGAAAATTGGATTTTTCCAATTTTCTAATAAAAAAAATGTTGGTCGGGATTGAAAACGTGCCCGGTTGGCGATAGGCTTGCCACCTATCACATAATGGCGACTTAGTATCTTCGGCTAGTCGTGGGAGCCCTGGTTATGCCTCTGCCTACCTCTTCGGGGATATGGGCGTTAAGAAACTTTACTTTTATTTTAAAACATACCTAAATAATATTAAATTATCGTTAATGTCAAATTTATTGAATTGCTTGAGGATTTCTTATGTAATATACGGATGACTGGTCGAGCTTTTGCTAGTTTTTTTAAAAATATTCGACGATAGAGATAGCGAAATCTAGCTATATCGATTTATGGCCTCCACAATGAATTGAATGAAAATGTTTAGAGCCGCTTAACTATTCAGAAAATATGTAGATAAACATATATACTCGTATGTATCTTTATATATATAATTCTTCTGTGAGTGTGTATGTCACTGAACTCCTTCTAGACGGCTGGACCGATGTTGATGAAATTTTTTGGGCGTGTTCAAGGGAATTCGAGAATGGTTTAGATTCACAATTTGGTCTTCTGAAAAATGTTTTTGTAATTAATTTTTTAATAATAATTTGTTGTTGATTTTGGAATGTTTCACATCGGATCCGATAGACTGCGCTACTGTCGAAGCATTAATGTCAAGCGATACGAAGTTTGCTGGGTCAATTAGTATATGTATATAATAATTCCTACTTTAGATGTAGTATGAGACATGCTTATGCCAGCACCTGAACTTCTATGTTATAAACTTAAAAAACGAATTATTAAGACGCTAAACTAGATTTCCAGACTTCAACTGTTTTATTTTTAGATCAGTTGTTCCAATTTTATTAATATCTCCTAAAACACCAAATTATTGAAAGTTTAACCAAACTAAATACAGTTCAATTTAAAAAGAAAACAAATTATTTTTATACTAGTTGCTGCTTCCAACCTCGTATACACGTTGAAGTGATATTTTGCAATCAAAGTTATCGTAGTAGTTAGTTTTATAGCTTCTAATGTAGGTACCACTACACAAAATTCGTTATGTAGTTTAAGCATGAGAAGTGAATAGACAAACTGACAAACTAATCAAACATTTTATAGCACTCGTTTTTGATTCCTGAATACATTGTTTTTGTAAAACCATTATTTTGCCAAAATATTTCATGTAGGTTCAGGTATAGTTTCTCACTCTTTTATCTTATGGTAAAGATGGGGTATTAAAATGCTTAAATTTAACTTGCTCAATTTGTAAATTAAAAAAGTTAAAGTTACTAAGCTCCCAAAATGTGATTCCGTATCTTAGTTACCAACTGAAGTCTGAAGGATACCAACAATTGGTGTCAACTGGTAACTCACTAATTTACTATTCCGTATCCTCCTTGGTGAAATTTATCAAATAACTATCTATTCCTGGTGAGTTGCGATAAATCATTACACCGTATATGAACCTTCTAATATTACAAATGTGAAAGTTTGTGAGTATGTATGTATGGATCTTAGTTGCTCTTTCACTCGAATGGCTTAACGGTTTTATCTGAAGTTTGGAACACAGATAGATTGTGACCTGAATTACAATAAAGGCTACTTTTAATCCCGATCACACAATGGGTTCCTGTGAAAACGCGGGCGAAGCCGCAAGCTATAGCTAGTATATGATATCTCTTCAATTACGCGGATATCTTAATGATTTAAGGATAACTATATGTTGCCTTTAGTTATGATATCATTTTTGATATTTTATTTTAATCATCACTACGTATGTATGTTTGTTGTTTAAAATTAAAAAAAAGTGTCATCAATGTTTACAAATTGATTAAGCACTTTTTGTAAATATTTAGCGTTTGTTTACATTTCATTTACTTTTTTTCATTTACAAGATTCATTCAAGTCTTTGTACTTTTTTGAAATTAAAACCAACTAACGTCTTTTTGAAAACGTTAAAAATTAAATGATCCATAAAGATCTGTTCTTCTAACAAGAAGAGAGAACGGGGAAAGATGCATCAGCCGAGATTTCCCGGCCGATACATCTTTCCCTGTGATGGTCCGGGCTCGTTTGTAAAATAGATCATCTACCTTCCTGCCAGGCAGCTCGTAAAAGGCGTGCGTAGGCTCACCGTCACTACCACCTTGCCATCTGATTAGGTGGTAGAGTTTAGCAGCGACTCGACTGGTACAGAATAGACCTGCCAGGCAGCTCGTAAAAGGCAAGCATAGAGTTACGATCACTAACACCGTGACATCTAACTAGAGTTTCGCAGCGACTTACCTGAATTGGTACAACCGCCTTTCCTATTCCTGTCACCATAACGTCATGACATGTACCGGTTCGGAGAGTAAGGTGGCTTACTTACTTACTTACATTACTTAGTCGGTAAACTTACTTTTGCTCGAGGCCTAACATCCCGTCCTCAGGTTGGCAACGCACCATTACCACCTTTGGTGTCTGTAGCCGGCGTTAATTTCTTACCATCAGAAAATTCGTCTGCGTCAGAAAAAAAGAGCTTGTACGTGTGAGAGATCGAACCCGTGTAATGTCATTTGACGTAATTAGATAGGTACCCACTCAACCAAAGAGATGTTCAAATATATCACAATATCAGACACAAAACTCTGATTTATAAAATATCCATTACATCACCATTTAGCGATAATTTGCGCTAATCATTGAACATATCCTTGAGTTTTGTTAAAAAAATTAAATGTCAAAAAGTCCACAGTTTATTCATACCATAACTTGGCCTTGTTTTCAAATATTATATTATATCAAAATATTCTGTTGCAGAAACAGAATCACAATTTTTAGTAATAATAAAAAAAAGTATTTTCACGCCCATATCCCCGAAGAGGTAGGCAGAGGCACAACCAGGGCACCCACGACTAGCCGAAGATACAAAGTCCCATAATGTGATAGGTGGCAAGCCTATCGCCAACCGGGCACGTTTCCAATCCCGACCAACATTTTTTTTAATTGGAAAATTGGAAAAATCCAATTTCCTGTTTGTTGGCCGACCCGGGATTCGAACCCGAGACCTCATGCAGTCAAGTCCAATACCCGGATCGCTCGACCACAGAGGATTTTTTAGTAATAATATTTTATATATACAGTACTACGTCATTTTTATGGCGTTTTTCAAGCATATTTCTATACAAGCTGCTTATTTTTTTAAGTTTTGTAAAGTTAACTTAAATCTTAACCCGTAGTTAAATTTTTTGGAGTTTTCTCACAAATTTAACATTACGGTTAATTTTACATTTACGGTGTTGTAAATATAACGCAGATATGTTGCATCAACTCCTTTAGATTATCTACTTTTGCCACCATACTTTCCTTGATATCAGTGTTTGACAATATCGTGTTCCGATTAGAAAGGTAGTTGAAGGTTAGTTGGTTAACTAAAACAGAAAGTTCAATGTTTCAGTAATAGATTGAAAACGTATAATCAATCCTTCAGGCGTATATAGCTGACATGTATTTATATTAAGAAATGCGTCTCATTGCCTGCAATTTCCGTAAAAATATTGAAAATTAAGTTTGTATGAAGATCTGACTGCCACCATCACCTTGATATTTTTACTATAGCAATCACTTAAACAATTCTATTTGTTAAATCCCTAATTCCGATCTACCTGCTGGCGCTAAGACTAAAGAGTTAAGTTCTATTATGTTTTTACAACCGGAAACTGGGCTATGTTCTTTTGTCGGCTGCGCAATGGTTAGCCGGCGCTGAGGAGTCTGCCTTTAACAATAACATTCATAAAACCTTAATAAAGGGTTAACATGTGTATATTGTTAATATTTTTACAAATCGACGGACATTACCATTAAAGGAAGATGTGAATTAGTAACAATGTCACTCGAGATTCATATTAACAACTTTGAGCACTAAAAGAGGATTTGTTATGACTTGGATCTAAAGTTTTTTAGAGTATTTTTATACTCTGCTAGTATATTTTGGGAAGTAAACGACCAATTTTCCTATTAAGGAATATCACAACTTTTTCAAAATCAAATATGCTAACTATGGGTTATAAATAATTACTAAACTATTTTTATTTGTTAATATTAATTGTAGATAATGTCAACTTAAGGCATCAATAGGCACTTAATTGGGTTCATTCTATATCAGCTAAATTTTGGGCCAACAGAATGAAAACCAAATTAGGCGCTTAAAAAAAACAAAAATTTAAAACTTAAATAACGATAATAAAATTGGTTTTATGGTCTAGTGGTCCGGCGTTGACGTTGACATAAAGTTTCAGATTCGATTCACGGGTCGGGCCAATTAATATGTGTTTTACCAATTTTTAATAAAAACTTTGAGATTGAATAAGTGGCAGGTTGGCAATACGTTTGACATCTACCTACCACTGTCTACCTAGTAATGAGTTTTTCTTTTTTTTTTTAAAAATACTAGAAACGTGCTGCCCTTACTATGACTTAAAAATAGCAAAATTTTCTTACTTTGTAGTTAAATTCAATTTGTGTAATTTGTGTGTACCCAGAAATATATATACACAGCCCATATTATAAATAAAAAAAAATGGTTGCCTGTGAAGTCGGTTTTACGGGCGAAGATTTTACGTGACAACGTCTTTTTCTCGGTAGATATTTATTGATATGAATATTATTAAAGAGTGGGAGAGAGACGCAAGGCATTCGCCGCTCCGGCGGGCCTCTCTCTCGTTCGGTGACTCATCGTAACGTTACCGGGCGTTACACTTCTTCATGAGTGACTCCGAGCCGCAACCTAAATTAAGACGTTGTCACGTCAAAAGAAAAGCATTAAAAGTATACATTTTGTGTTTACCCTTCTGCCACGGTAAGCTGTCAGATAAAATTATGCTTTACCTAACCTTCCTGGGAACATAGAATACCTGCTGGTCACAATTAGTAAAGATAAGTACATTTGGCGTGAGTCGCAGTCATTATATAAACAAACTGACAAACAGAAATGATTAGAACGTGTTCAGATTTAGTCGCCTGAATCAATTTTTTAAAATTACATTTTTAAGTTTAATAATAAGTATGGACATATATTACAGTGAATTTCATAATTATAAGAAGAGGTTTGTAATACTTAGGTATTAGTTATCGTGATTTTTCGCACACTTTTCGTAAACTATATAAATGCCTACCTTCAAATAATTTTCAGTTCTTTGTTAGAAAAACTTCTTTTTAACTTCTTTCACTTTCACAACAGTAGCAAAACCCATTTTTAACATGTTATAAGATAGTGTTAGCAATCTACGCTTATGATTAACCGACAAACGTTGCCCATAAATACAGCAGATGTTACTGGAGCATTGCTATAATATAATGGCCTGTTGCAATCTTATTGACAGGAAAAAATAAGGTGGTGTTAGTAACTTTACCTAGTTATGACTGACTGCACTTGCCGAATAATTCAATAAACGCTATCAGAATGGGGTTGTCACATCCCAGCAACAATAAACACATATAGATTAAAATCTGATGACGCTAATCATATCTCGTAGTTGCTAATGAAACTATGATCCTTCAAACATGACTATTATTAAATGAATGCGACGGAGACACATAAGATATTTCATGGTCATTTTGTTTCTCACTTAAAATGGTGATCTGGCTTCATTCACAATTTAAAGATGGCCAGGATTGGTGTTTTACAGTCGACCTAGATGTATTTATTTTTGTCAATTACGTATTTGTAAGTCGAGCCAGGACACGTGATCTGAAATTTCATAAGAGCGCGCAGGGCGCTTGCGTGAATAAGACGGCGCAGGGAGCTTGCGCGAATGTTCGTGTTGTCATGTTTGTGTACGATAGCGTAATAAATGAATGTTGTATTCTACCACATAAATTATTGTACTTTCATACTGATAATTAAAGCAATTCATGCAAAAACTATTCTCTAACCATTCCAAAAAAAGTATTAGTATTTCACATATCCCCGAAGAGGTAGGCAGAGGCACAACCAGGGCACCCACGACTAGCCGAAGACACTAAGTCCCATAATGTGATAGGTGGCAAGCCTATCGCCAACGGGGCACATTTCCAGTCCCGACCAACATTTTTTTTAATTAGAAAATTGGAAAAATCCAATTTTCTTTTTGTTGGCCGACCCGGGATTCGAACCCGGGACCTCATGCAGTCAAGTCCAACACCTGGATCGCTAGACCACAGGCTGTGCTCGCCTCTTACGACCTGCCTAGCAAATAAGGAAATGACCTATTCTACTCCGTGGATCCGAACCAACACGATAGAAATGTTGTTATATCAAATAACAAATTTAATATACATTATTTAGCTTAAGATTATATAAGCTGCCTTGCGTGTCTTTTCCCGAATATATTAACTATTTGACTCTCCCAAGGAATCAAATAGAAGAAAAAGGATACGCGGTTAAATAAAGACTATGTTCGAACTCGAATTATTTGTTTCTACGCTAAAACTATCAAAATTGGTTTAGCTTCTATGATGTAGAGTAAATAAATTGCATTATTAAAAATAAATGATGGTGACTAGCCTGGTGACGTTGTAAAAGTCTTTAGATGTGCACAATAATAGTCATTTCGAAAAAAAAATGATGGTGACATTTAAGAAAAGTAAAACTTATTTTGGGATAACTTTTTTGTTGTGTTGTAGCAGATACTGGGGCTACAGCATATCAATGAAGAAAATATTTATATTTTTTCCAATTAAAAAAAGATTAACGTGGCTGGAATATTTTTCATAAAATGTTTGACCATTTCTAAAACAGACATATTATCCGCAAGTTTCGTCATAATGCGAATCATACAACATCGTTAATTAGAAATGAAAGTAGCAGGTTCAATACCTGTTCGAAGTGAAATTTTTCTTTCTAAAAATGTATCTGAATAAACATGTTAAGGTAATATGAAAATTAGTTTAACATAAGTGTTAAGATGTTACGGGTGTGGTTTATCTAAAGGTTGCGTCGCGGGTGGTTTATAACAGTCATAAATATGACCATTCAACACTGACCCGTCATGTTAAGCGTCAATGGATAAGGCATTTGACTTTTTAAGTTTTGACTTTTTAAGGTGCCTTATGGAATGTGACCGCCTCGTTGGTGAAGGGTAAAAAATTTAAAGAAAGAAGTCAAATCTGGCGTCGGCCTTGACTTCTTTAGGTACCGGGTTCAATCCCTCTATGGGGCAGAAAAAAAACTAGAAAATGTATATTTCAATTTTCTAATAAAAATTACCTTGCCCGGCATTGGTGCTCGGTTGGTAATAGGCTTGTCACCTATCACATTATGGGACTTAGTGTCTTGTGGGTGAACTGGTTGGGTCTCTGCCTACTAATTCGGGGATGTGGGCGTGAAGATACTTTACTTTCTTGGAATTTTAAACAAATTAAAGTCACCAGTTAGAGATCCATTTCCTTACCTATTTCTGCCGCCACAATGTCAGTATGTTCCGGTCCGGAAAGTAGGTTAGACGGTAGATCTGCACAAAGGCCTAACATCCCGACCACAGATCGCCTTGTTGGTGGAGTGGCTAGCGTACAAGCCTAACTCCACCGACCACTCGGGTTCGATTCCCAATGGGGGCACGCATTTGTTTGATGAGCAATTAGATGTCTGTGTTTCCGGGTCTAGGTGTTTAGTAAATTTATTAAGATGTCTATTTAAGTATTTCCGTATATTATTAGTATCGTTGACTAATACCCATAACACAATCATATAATTTGCTTACTTTGGGGTTAGATTCAATGCGTGTAACTTTCCAAGGGTATTTATTTATTTCATTTATATGTAATACCTTACTTCTCTGATTACAGAATTTTGTAATAGGTATCATAGCATTTACAATGAGGTAGGCAGAGGTACAACCAGGGCACCCACGATGAGCCGAAGGTACTTAGTCCCACAACGTGACATGTGTTAAACTGATTGCCAACCGGGCAGTTATCCTATCCCGGGCAACATTGTTTTTATTACAAAATTTAAAAAACATGTTTCGTGTTCCTTTACAGATTCGATTGAATCTGATACCTTATGTAGACAATGCCAGCACCGGATCACCAGGCCACAGAGACATATTTTTAATGCATTATGTTCCTGATGATGAGAGATCGTGGCCTAAAAGACACCACAGATGTTATAGGTTCTATAGGTCCATGTTCTGTGGTGGGGATGTAAGGTCTACCGTCTAACCTGCTCTCCGAACACACAGTGTCATCATGGCGACAGGAATAGGTGGGGAAATCGATCTCTAACTGGTGATTTAAATTTGTTTAAAATTCAAAATTCTAAAAAAGTAAAGTGTCTTCACGCCCATATCCCCGAAGTGGTAGGCAGAAACACAACCATTTCACCCACGACTAACCGAAGACACTAATGTCCGATTTTCACCCTTTTAACGTTGCTTGTGAGACTGTTTCAATATAAAACAGTACCTACATACGTTAAAAAGTCCCCTAAAGTGTATGCGCCCTTGGTGAAATCAGGCATAAGTCCCATAGCGTGATAGGTGGGAAGTCTATCGCTAACCGGGCACACATCTTATTCCGAGGACCATTTTTTTTTGTTGGAAAATTGGAAAAACCATATTTTCTTTTTTGTTGCCCAACTCGGGAATCGAACAGCCTCATGATGTTAAGTACCACATCTGGACCGCTAGACCACAAAGGCCGTTAAAAAAATAAAAGCAAATTATTTTACAATTAATGCTCAAATCCTTGCCCCTGACCATAACATAGTATCTTCCCAAAACGTTTGAACTATAGAAACCAATATCAGTATGTGTGGGCGCATGATATTATTTATTCTTTTATTTATTTGATTTGTCATTCCATTCAACTTGTTACGTCTCAAGCTACCGGGCTTCTACCTCTAAACACGTTGATAACGACCATTCAAAATCTTTATAGTCATCAAACACGTCAAAGTTATAATTTAACTATTTAAGTTAACGTTTAAATTGACGGCTTTGTTACTATTTAATAAGATATAGTATTGAATGAACAGATTTCAGTGATAGAAAACGTTGTATAGCCTTTTTTGAGGATGATTGTGAGGGATGTCTTTTTTAATGAGATATATATCGATGTTTGTAGTTTATCGAAAAGACTATTTTTGGCATAATTAATTTAACTTTATTGAAAGTTTATCAATTTTAATGAGAAGCCCTGAAAATGTAAAAAAAGTGAGTAGCATTCAATGCCACTTTGTAATTTTCAAGATACTCATACATTTTTTTGGCCGTAAAACTTAAGCACATTAAGACTTAATGTTACAAAGAGCTGACGAAAATCATCAAGTTATTAAAAGCTTTTATTTAACTTTCAAGTTCTCAAAAGCTTTTATTTAACTTGCAATGTTAGTATGTTTGTTCGGATTGAATCCTAGAATTCAATTTTGAAGTATGAAGTAGAAAATATCTTTGACCGATTGAGCTGAAATTTTTATATACACGTTTAGTTTAGAAGACAGTGCACGATAAGGTATGTGACGTCATTCTAAATCCAATATAGCGGAATATCCAAAATGGCGGAATAGTTTTTTTTTTCACTCCTACAATATGGGTATAAAATGAAAGTAATCATTTAGAGCAATTCGAAAAATCATGTGACGTCATTTTAAAGAAAGCCAATATGGCGGAACGACCTTGCAACAATGATGCGTTGAACGAGATGAGCAGACTATGAACCCCAACCAGCGATAACTACAAAGTAAAAAAAAACTTTTTAAAAAAGCTTTAAATTAAACGCTCTAAAAGATTTTTTATATAATTAATGATGAACTTACAACCTCATTATACACAACTTATATAGTCACTAGCTGCCCCAGCGAACTTCGTCCCGCCAACATCCGGATAAAAACTATTCTATCTTTTAAGATGGACCCAATTACAGATATATGAGAATTTTTATCGAAATCGGTTCAGTAGTTATGGAGTTTATTGGCAACATATATCGTGA
>NJDD01000443.1:286275-321409 GCA_002245505.1 Calephelis nemesis
GTCTTTTGACTATAGTGGTTATTATCGTACTGCGTTAATCTGTAATATTGTAATGTTTCTAAATAAACTTTATTATTATTATTATTCTAAAATGTAAATTTCATCTGTAATGATGAACTCAATTGATGGGTACTCAGAATTGTGTATCTATAGGACATAACTACCCGCGTTAACGGGTTAGAAAGGAATTAAAAATTTCGCCACGGGACTTGAATCCTCAGTAGCTCAATTGGTTACAGCATTCGTCGGCTTGAGACGAAAGGTTACAGGTTCAAATCCTGTCTGGGGCGAAATTTTTTCTTTCTTATAAATTTATAGAAATTTATCCCACGCACAGGGCAAGTGCTATAAAAGTATAAAAATAAAAAATACGACTCACTAGATGAGTTTGAGTAACGGAGCCACCGCTTTACTCAACACCCTGACACGACATGACTTTGATAGTGACTTATGACTGTATAAGAATTAACTAACTTGACATTAGCAAAGTACAAAAAACGATCGAAAGCCATATTTATAAAGAAGAAGAAGAAAAGTAATCAAAATACATCATATTTTATCCTCAGGTGTTCAAAGTAGGTACCTTTATTAACCACGTATATTTCGTAACCAGTTAATGCATCTGTTTGTTTGTCTCCCAAAAAATTAATATCAGTATCTCAAGCAATAATTAAACCATCCGTTTGAACGTTAGCTCAAACAAGCACGTTATATAGAACAATATTTGATCAAATGATTAGTATTGATTAAATTCCTGCACAAAATGTGGCGAATCATCAGAACAAAGCTGAATTTATTATTGACAGGTACCTAAACATAGTTGGATCGATACTCGTAACATCCACTATGCGAGATTGTGTTTCGTATGTTTGTAGTGATTTATAGATATTTATAGATAAACATTCAAAGTATTAGACATAATGGCTCCGCAAGGAGTATTGTCAAAGGAAAAACGTTGTTACCTTCTTACTTATTATAAAATGGCCGCGGCTAAGCCGGCGTAAAGTTTTATAAATAATAATATTTAAGTATATCAACATATTCTGCCGTATTTTGGTGTGCAAATATTTCAATATTTATAAAATAATTATTACATATACTTTACTTAGATAACAGTTTTTTTATTTTTTTTTATGATAATGGAAGGAAAAAAAATCAACAAACGACTAAATTCGACAAATGTCGAATTAGTAGATTTTTTAAATGGTGTAATTAAAATACATATTAATTCTTTTTCATATGAAGATAGATAATTACAGGAACTATTAATTTTTATTTGATATTAGAAGGCAAACAAGCAGACGGATTTCCTGATGGTAAAAAATTCACGCCGCCTAGGAACACCAAAGATGGTAATGGTGCGCTGCCAACATGAGGCCGGGATGTTAGGACTCGAGTAAAAGTAAGTTTACCGGCTACCTTACCCTCCGAACCGGAACACGTCAACGTCAAGCACTGACGTCATAGTGGCAAAAATAGGTAAGGCGGTGATACCAATCGGGGCAAGACGCTGCGAAACTAGTAGGATGTCACGGTGTTAGTGATGGTAAGCCTATGCTTATGATTGATAGATAAACATTAAAAGAATTAGACGTAATGGCTCCTCAACGAGCCGTCAAAGGAAAAGCTTCGTTACCTTCTTACGTATTATCACAAAATGCCTATGGTTAAGTCTGCGTAAAGTTTTTTAACTTTCCCGCCGAAACCCGTCTAGATATTGAGATGACAATTCTATGTTACTCTTCTTACTAACTTCACACATATCATATATCATACATTAACTTCGTCGTTATATGAAAAAAGGACAAAAAATAAACAAAAACAATTTCGCTTTTAACAGCCTAGGATGTTATATTTTTGACTCTAAAATTTTCGAGGTAAGTATATTAATCGATTTCTCCGTCATTTCCTACCTATTTAAAAAATTCTTATTTTATTTTAAAAAAAGCACTTTCGAGGTGGTCGCATTGTCACCAAGTTTGGATCTGATTATGGTATCAGAGGAAAATCTATGAAAATACCTACTCTTTTTGAGTACCTAGTAAGCTGACTGGGACATCAAAATCGAAGTCGCGTAGTTTGCAGTTTTACTGTGCTAAAAGTACATAATACTGGTAGGAGTGAGGACTTAGGTTATTTGAAAGTCAATACTTTTTTTTAAATATAATTAACTATTCTATATATTGACATTATTAAAAAAGTCCACCACAACACCAAACTACACCACAGACACACACACAAAAACAAACACATACGTATAACACCCCTCGTTTTCCGTATAAACACCCATATGAACCCTGTTGGTGATCGAACCGGAACCTTGTGAATGATCAGCGATACCCGTGTACGATAACTCCCGGTCGTTATTTTTTATTATCAGAAGAATTTGACTAGGTAGAGTTTGGCAGCGACTCGCCCGGATTGGTACCATCGCCTTACCTATTCCTGCGGCCATAACGTCAGTACTTGCCGTTGACGTGTTCCAGTTCGGAGGGAATGGTGGCCGGTAAATAATTTTTGCTTGAGGCCTGACACCCCGGCCTTAGGTTGGCTATTCACCATTACCACCTTTGGTGTCTCTAGGCGGCGTGAATTTCTTACCATCAGGAAATCCATCTGCTTGTTTGCCTTCTAATATCATAAAAATAAACAAATAAAAATAAACATCGGAATAGTGAACAAGAAAGAAGCTCAAAAATGCTCATAAAATAAAAACTATTTGGGCCTACCTGGTATAATTTTTTTTGGGACCAACTCGAAGCTAATAAACAAAAAGAATTACGTAAATCCGTTTAGAAAACTCGGAGAAATCGGTATACATAAAAAATATATACCAGCTTAATTGAGAACCTCATTTATTGAACTCGGTTAAAAATATAAAAAACACATTCAGTCGAATTAACAACCTTCTTTTTGGTGTCGGTTAAGAAATTTCTAACGCAAACGCAACCTTTAGCTTCACTCGCGTTCACTTTTATCATCTTGACGTAGTATTTGCCCATTGTCGCGGTATCGTGCGGGGTCAGTATCGATTCACGCCTGTCGTTATCGAATAGTCGATATTTTTGTTTGCCCAGCAACATCAATGAGAGAGCTTTGAGTGTATCTTGCGTATTTGAGCAATAACTTGTTTGATAATGCTTAACAGTGCTTGTTCTGTGATTAGTCTCTCCGTTTTGATTTATTTTGTTTTATCAATTAGTGATCAATAGGTTTCACTTATCACTTTTTACGCAATAGTGACGTGATAACTGCAAACGATGGTTTGGGGTTCCGTAGAGAGATAAATAAGTTATCCTTAAGATCCTTCTTTTTTAAAGATAAAATATTGGCTTCTGTGTAAATGCATCAAAACTTTTTTTTTTATTCCCCATGTTAGTCCGGGCTCTTTTTCAGAATAGACCATGTGCCTTTCTGCCAAGCAGCTCGTAAAAGGCGAGCATAGGCTCACCGTCATTAACACAGTGACATCTTACTAGGTGGTAGAGTTTCGGAGCGACTCGCCCGGATTGGTACCACCGTCTTACCTATTCCTGCCGCCATAACGTCAATGCTTGCTGTTGACGTGTTCCGGTTGAAGAGTAAGGCAGCTGGTAAACTTACTTACTAACATCCCGACTTTAGGCTGGCAACGCATCATTAGGACCTTTGGTGTCTCTGGGCGGCGTGAATTTCTTACCATCAGGAAATCCGTCTGCTTGTTTGCCTTCCAATATCAAAAAAAAAAAATAATAGCTCCTGTAATTATCTATCTTCATATAAAAATGAATTAATATGTATTTTAATCACACCATTTAAAAAAATCGACTAAATAATTCGACATGGGAATTTCAACAAGGTAAATTTTATAAAAAAACTATTTCATTTTTTATTTTCTGTTTTATGTGATAAAATAGCGATAAAGCGAATTTTTTAGAGGACACAACCGTGGCCTATTTACACCATAGATGTTTTAAGTGCGTTGCTGTCCTGTCACTGGGTGTTAAAGCTTTTGTGCACAGTGTAAGTAAACCAGCTACTTTTTCGTCCGGACTAGGAAAGGAAACTGTTATTATATCAGCAGAAATTGGTAAAGAAATCTAGGAAAATGAAAAGGAAAATAAAAAACACACTTTTTTTCATACAAAATGTTATTAGCTATCATTTACCAATGTCAGAAGATAAGAAGTTCGCCGGATCGGCTAGTTCTCAAAAAAACTCCAACCAGAAGTTACAATCCTCAAAGTTCATCCTCTTCTGTATCATCTTCTAGCAGTAAATACATAGACAAATACCTAGAAAGATATGACAGTAAATCCGAATAGTAAGAGCTTCCTATTAACATTTTTCTTTTTCTACCTACATTTTTTTCAATGTATGTTACACTAGCTGTTACTCATGGCTTCGAATCCATATTCAAGTTATGTAGCTCTCTCATTAAAACCCTTTGAGTTTATGGGATATAATGTAGCTAGTGGCCATCTCCAATCTATAATCTATTTTGGTGCCGAAATTCGTTAAAATTAAAAAAGACATACAAACATACACATTTTATTTGTGACATTAATAGCAATTGAAGGCTACAATTACGAAATAGTAATGAGTACGTTACAGATAATCAGTGCTATGTTATTTTTAACTGTCAGTTATTGCACCTTATGAAGTTCACACCTTGTTTACTTATAGTTACGCAACTGTTACTAAGGTTAAGTAATGTAGTTGATTAAGAACGATTAAAGTTAGTCATCTTTATACCTTTGTGGAACCAAGTACCAAAGTCAGTATTTTCAAACAAGTAATACCTACCTATGTGTTCTGAATTAAGTAGTTATATTTAGCAGTTTTGTACACCAGATCTACTTATTTCGTTTTCTATTTTCCTTTTGCTTCAAGAAATTTCCTGAATTAAAGATAAGCTAGCCCTTTGTGCTAAGGCTTTTTTAGTCTTAACTGTTTCTGTAGTTTCTGTTGTGTACAAGAGTTAATAACAACAAAAACTTATAAAGCAGAGTTTCTTAAACTCAGGTCCATGGACAACTATGGGTTCCGTGGACTACTACGGAGTCCAAAATGTCACAACCAGGGTTACTCAACGGTCCCGGAACTGGAACTATTAACTACAGAATAATAATAGTCACAGCGCTATTAACTGATTAAAGTGATGTTTATTCTTTGTGGTTTATCTTCTATAGGGACGAACCCCTATTCACCTATCATTTCTGCAATTTAGAAAATGGTTCAAGTCTATTTAAAATTTAAGAACCCCGGCTTTAAAAAAGTGGTTATCCCTGAAATGAAAGGTTGCCAAGCGTTTGCGAAATCCTTCGTGTCGGGCTTTTTGTTGTCGGGTGTCCGGTTGGCGGTGACAGCAGAAGCTTCTCCACTTTCATATTTACTATTTTGTTTAACAATTTACATCAAAATTGTTCACCGTCAAAATTATTAATAAACGATTCTCTCATAGGTTTGTATGGCTATTCTAAAGAATAAAGAAGAAACATAACAGTTGCTCTTTATAAAAGTATTGTACATACTGGGAAGCGAACGATTATTATTTATAAGATGCTTATTAATTATTGTTGATTTGCGGCTCTTCTATTAGTAATATATACGTACTGGTAAACAGACGCTTATTATTTAGGTATAAGATGCTTATTATTATTCATTTGCAGCTCTCCTGTTGGTAAGATACAGATGTCACCTATAGACAAATTAGACGTTACTGGTGCGTCACTTAATTAGGGTCAACATTTTAAGCGCTGTGTCTACTGGCTCTGTAGTAGCGAAAGAAGCGAAGGCGATGGTACCAATCCGAACTTGCTGCTACAGTGTGCTTTACCACCAGGCAATAAGCCGTTTGAAACCAAAACCACGAACGTTGTTTCTTACTAGTTGGCTGGTAGTTAGAGTTGGCTAATTTGGTGTTTAATTAAGCCCATTGTAGACGGTTGTAACAAGCCTCCCAACAACGGTCAACTTGCAGGAAAATTTCCATCTTGTGATTATTATTAAATTTGGATTAAATCTACTGTCCATACGGATGCAAACCAATGTTTACAGTCATCTAGAACTCTATATACGTATCGCATTACGTTTCGCTTGACATTGTCGTATTGGTAAGCAAGACTACTGTCTATAAACGACATCATCATCTTAAAATACCATCTAGTTGCTAATCTATCGCCTAGCCTCGCCTCGCCTCTGTGGTCTAGCGGTCCGGGTGTTGGACTTGACTGCGTGAGGTCCCGGGTTCGAATCCCGGGTCGGCCAACAAAAAGAAAATTGGATTTTTCCAAATTTCTAATAAAAAAAAATGTTGGTCGGGATTGGAAATGTGCCCGGTTGGCGATAGGCTTGCCACCTATCACATTGTGGGACTTAGTGTCTTCGGCTAGTCGTGGATGCCCTGGTTGTGCCTCTGCCTACCTCTTCGGGGATATGGGCGTGAAGATACTTTTTTTTTTTTTTTTTACTAATCTTACAATAAAAAGTATAAAATACCCATTATCCACATTAGCTAAGTTGTAACCACAAAATACCATAAATTCTCCTACATTCCAATAATTAGGATTACCCAGCCAGTTAAGATCCCCACACCGAACCTAATACGAACGGATAATCTGACCACATAAGAGAAATATGAAACAAGTACCCTTCCCACAGTAAAGCACTTAAGCATTTGGGCTTCCATGTAATAAAATACTAACGTTCGTACGTAATATAACGATCGCATTAGCTAAAGGAGCCATTATTAAAAAGTATCGGGTTTCAGAACGCAACGCGTCGACGTGACGACCAATCACATTCACTAACCAGCTCGTCCGCCAATCAGAGGATTGCGTATATCTTTTTTATTGTAGATCAAGTTAATGGATTGTTCTTCATTTTGATTTATGTGTTATTTTTGTTTTCAGCTGCTCTCGTTTTGTCTGTTCATTTTTGATAATATGCTAATACAACTTCTAGGTACGAAACGTTTGTTTGTACTTAGGTATAGTAAATAAAAAAAAGTATCTTCACGCCCGTATCCCCGAAGATTAAGGCAGAGGCACAAACACGACTAGCCGAAGACACTGAGTCCCATAATGTGATAGGTGGCAAGCCTATCGCCAACCGGGCACATTTCCAATCCCGACCAACATTTTTTTTTATTAGAAAATTGGAAAAAAACAATTTTCTTTTTGTTGGCCGACCCGGGACTCGAACCCAAGACCTCATGCAGTCAAGTCCAACACCTGGACCGCTAGACCACAGAGGCGAAAATAGTAAATAAAAAAAACAAATGTTGCAAAACGGTTACATCGATTTTGCGATTTCCAAAATATGATCGATACCTAAGTATGTCTTGCAAAAGCAGTTTAAATAGATACTAAATTAACTGAAAAATATGTGTAAATAATTTCATGACGCTAATTAAACGGTAAGAAGGTAAGTAAGTAGGGCACCTGAAAAGTCAGAAGCTCATTGAAGACAAAACTTAACGTAAAACTAAAAATATATAGTAGTAGGTACTATTTAAATTATGAGCTTCGGCTGTATTCGTCAAGCTTCGGAAATCCGAATGTATTTTAAAGATATCTACATAGAGTTGTTATCACAAAATTAATTATTTTACTTAAATTTAGGTTGGGTCAACCAATTTAAAAATAAAAGTATAAAGTGTAAGAAGAGTAAATAGTGTACAGCCGAAGCGCATAATTTAAATAGTAATACTACAAGTTGTTTATTGTAATTAGAATGAAAGCTTTTAAAGAATCAACTGAATAGATGGAGACTTTTTTTTGTAATGACAGAATTTCATGTATATAATTTATAAAAATAAATCCCCATTACGCGTGGTCATCACGTTACGCCTAAACGGATGGACCAATTTTGCTTTTTGTTGATTATAGTCACGAGAAAATCCGGAAAATTTGCGGGTAAAGTAGGAAAAACAATATTTTTATGTTTCCTATACAAACTGTCAGTCGTCAATCGATGTCAAGCGATACGAAGTTCGAAGGAACCCCTATTGTTGAATAAAATTAAGTAGGTAGTTTTGAAGTACACCAGTCACTCAGTATAACCTCTCTACCACCAGTCAGTATAACCAGTGGTAATTTGCCTAAATGCTCTCCTTTTTACCAAGTTCCAGGTGAAAGTTTGTTCTATAAAAGAGCTCAACATGGAGAAATTATAAAATGGCTATTACAATGAATGCATATACAAAGTAGTGCTATATAGCGTGTCGGTAAACATATTATATGTTATTCTGACCCAGTATGTAATTGCATACTTAGCTCCGTAACTTAGCGTGCCCTTACACTGTTAGCTGTTATCACTGATAACGTTATCTGGAACCGACATTATGGACATTAATCAGTTCTGGCATTACATATTTTTTGTAGCTTTATCCTCCTTTTTTTAAAGGAAATCTGTTGTTGGTGTCGAGATGTAATAACCCATGCCAGCTAATAGCTATAGTTAGGATTTCGTCGGCTTGAGACGAAAGGTTACAGGTTCAAATCCTGTCTGGGGCGATTTTTTTTCTTTTTTTTAAATTTACAATTGCTTTTGTGCTATTACACTAGAACAGTTAGTCAACTAGGTGATAGAAGGCAGCCGCTCGTCTGGATTTGTGCCAGTATCTTACCTATTCCTGCCGCCTAACATCAATGCTTGCTGATGTCAGAGTTTATTTCTCCGTGTTTGCCCGGGTTCCTTTGTAAAATAGGCCATCTGCCTTCTGCCAGGCAGCTCGTAAAAGGCGAGTATGGGCTTACCGTCACTAACACCGTAACATCTGACTAGGTGGTAGAGTTTCGCAGCGATTGTAACAAATTGGTACCACCGCCTTTCCTATTCCTGCCGCCATAATGTCAGTGGTTGCCGTTTACGAGTTTCTTTCTGGAAGATAAGGTAGCTAGTAAACTTGTTTTTGCTCGAGGCCTAACATCCCGGCCTCAGGTTGGCAACACACTATTACTACCTTTGGTGTCTCTAGGTGGCAATGTTACATTAACACCTTTAGTATATTTCTTTATTCTTTATATAACTAAACATGCTTACTTAAGTTTAATCACTTGCTACATTAAACAAGTGAAAGCAGTATATACAAGGAATTTGCCTTTAAACAAAAAACTTCGCTTCATGATGTCTCCAAACATTGATGGTCAAAAAAGTTTGGCCGAATTTTATTTACTAGTGGTCGCCCATTGGTCGAAATTCGACCATTTTAAAATTTTAATATCCAAATTTTAATGTCTTGTTGATAAAAACACCATCTTCACTTCTTAAGACCAACTACTTTGTTTCTTGAACAGTTAGTGCGCCATCTGTGATCTTTTATCGTCAACATCAATGTATTTGTTTGTGTGTGTCAAATGCATGGTAGTGTGGGTAATGTTTTTATTTATTGATTTAATGTACTCTATAAGCATTATTATCGAAAAATATATCGTTCTGCACTTCTCCCTGATTAAACGTGAGCAGAAAGCTTAAACTAAGAAAATGTTAGCATTTTTAAAACACTTAAATCTGGCTATGGAACAAAATCGTTGGGTCCTGGGTGATTGAAGCAGTTTGACAGAAGTAAAACTTAATTATTTTCAATTTTTAGAAGAGGTTTCAATAAAAAGAGTTCAAGCTAAGTTCTACGTGAAGATGATTTATGTATTTATTGTTATTAATCATTATTGGTTTTTCAATAAACAAACAGGTCCTAATATAAGGATATACCAAAGACACACGTACAATGAGCAAAACTATGGAGAAAATAATATAATTTCAGACCTTCTATCATAAGGTTTTTTCTGGAAAGACTAATAAATTGCCAACCTCGCGATTTTTATAACTTCTGCGGGATTTTTATCACGACATACGAGCATTACAGTAGTATTTAATTTAATTTATTTACTGTGTCTATATCATCGTGCATGTATTAAGAGCGTCTTGTTGCAATAATGCGTCATTATCTATATATTAGTACGTGATGCCAAAACTTTGGACCCCTACTTACGAAAATTATGCGGACGGAGGAGTATGAAATTTGGCACACTTATAGTTTATGTGTAGGAAAAGTGCAGAACGCTAATATTTTTTAGTAATAATGCTTATAAAGTACATTAAATCAATAAATAAAACATTACCCACACTACCATGCATTTGACACACACTAACAAATATATTATTTATAGCGGATGGCGCACTAAAAAGTTTGGAAACAAATTAGTTGGTCTTGAGAAATGAAGTTCTTATCAACAAGATATTAAAATTTATTATGGTCGAATTTCGACCAATGGGCGACAACTAGTTGGAATAGTTTTGCTTACGAAAATCTTGTCGAATAATATTGGGTAATTTATTCAAGGTTTTTCCTTTTAGCCTCTTCTAGCAATAGGGTTTCGATGTCAGAACTAGCCAGCGAGGCATGCGCAGTAGACACAGTCAATACTATGATCTGAGTACGTGTTTCAGTAGAGACGAAGCAATGGCTGAATCCCAGAATATTGTATACAACCAAATAAGATAATAATTACGCAAATGTATATTATAGGCGGTGTTATATACGGCTAACACCAACAAATTTTCGCTAGAATCGGGATCTATTCCCAGGACCAGGTGTAATGATTAGAGATTGTATAATATTGTGTAGTACTGGTCTTGGTTGTTATAAGTATAGCGGTTTTTTGAATAAATCATTGGTCAAGTATTTAGCGTACATAGCTAAATACACTGATCAACCGCGAGGCTAGAGTTCGACTCCCGACTGAGGCAGGCATTTGTGTGATGAACATTTAGATGTCTGCATTTCCGACTCTGGGTGTTTATTAAATTTATTATGGTATCTATGAGAATTTCTATGTGTTATTCTAGTATAATTGACTAACACCCATAACACAAGCTTTATATAATTTGCTTACTTTGGGGTTAGATTCAATTTGTGTAACTTGTCCGGGGATATTTATTTATTATTTATCTACATATGTAAAAGATGATTGCCCAAAACATAACACAAACATATAATTGGCTTATTTTGGGTGATTTGTATAGAAATCCTAGTTTAATTATAGAATAACATTATATTTATTTGAGATTGACATAGTGTTTTTGCTGTGACTATATCTCTAGGTGTTTCTCTAAACAATTCTTGATATGCAAACTTATACATTTACAAAGATTTTCGTAACATTATATTTTATATATTTTTAATTTTGAAAATCAAATTCCATTAGATAGATATATAACACGTATTTTAATTATTATGAGTAATAAGATAGATTTCTAAACTAAGCAACTAAATTGATTCGCCACTTAATGTTGTTACTAAAATAAAATAACAAAGAGTTGTGAAAATTAAAATTATAAATTAACATGAATAATTAAAATTAAATCGATTTTAGCTGAAATAATGTATCCAAAATTGATAGTAATAGTTGACTTAAATGCTTAAGAATTTTTTGTTTGATTAAACAAAAATACGCATTACCTGTATATATATAAAAAGATAATCTATTTCCTTTTGTCACCGCTTCACGCGTGAACGAACAGAACAATTTCATATTTATGTGTATAATGTTGACTGAAGAATATAGAGAAGGGAAAAAATACACTCTGTATGTACAGCTAAACATATTTTTCCCCATGTTGGTCCGGGTTCTTTTGTAGAATAGACTGCCTTCCTGTGCCACGCAGCTCGTAAAAGATGAGTACATGCTTGCCGTCACTAACACCGTGACATCAGACTAGGTGATAGAGTTTCGCAGCGACTTACCCGGATTCGCACCACCGCCTTACCTATTCCTGCCGCCATAACGTCATTACGTGTTCCGGTTCAGAGGGTAAGGTAGCCGGTAAAAATATTATTATTGAAAAAAAGACAAGCCCGCTGAGTTTCTTTCGCCGGATCTTCTCAGTGTGAGGCCGCGATTCCGATCCGGTGGTAGTTTAAAAAATGTTGACGCGCACAAATGCCACTTGTATGGTTCATGTGAATAAAGATTATTCTGATTCTGATTCTGATTCTCAGTTGTTTGGAATTGGAAATCAATATTTATAGTTAAAATTCTGTCAAGTCAGCTGGTTAAATATGAAACTATTTTTTGGATCTTGATCTAATTTAAATGAGGTTTCTTTGAACAACTGGAACATATTTCAAAAGTTTTATCATCCAATAAAAAAATCCATGATAACATAAGATACACGACAAGAAACACGCAGTCGAACTAAGAACAAACAAAAATTTTGGATGTCCATTGAAAAGGAACCCTATATGTATTTAAAATAGACAATTTAGGGCCATTGGCATGATGACGTCCTAATACTTGATCCTATAAGTGTTCTATTGTCTGTTGGTAATAAGTAGCCAATCTGACGCATTTCTAGCGCTTGACATTAACAACAACTAACAGTATGTATGGAAAAAAATAAACTATTGTTGTTCCCATTTGGTCTGCAATTTTCACGGTTTTTCTTTTTATAAGAACTTTCTCCTGAAAATAGCTAACACAACAATGAAAATATCATCAAAATTGTCACATTCGTTTAGGCGAGATGTGATGACAAGGCAAATTGAAGCGGCATTTTTATACCTATTTTTATTTTTTATCATATAAACAGTCACTAGCTGTTAATGTCAAGCGATACGAAGTTCACCGGCTCGGCTAGTATATATAGCTTATTGCCACTCAAAATTATATTAATCTAAACTTCTAATCTAAAATCTGTCTAAACTCAGACTTTCTGTTATCCTTTTGTCATCTTTTTCATTACAACTCTCTAAGATCAAAAAAGATAGATAAAAGCTGAAATCGGATGACCCTTCGTCAAATTTTGACATTTAAATCTATATACATATAAAAATGAAACCCGTTTTTCTTGGTCACGGCATCACGCATGAATGGCTGAACCGTTTTCACTAATTCTTTTTTTGTTGTATTTGTCATTATTAGGAGAAGGCTCTTACGGAAAAAAATATTAAGAAAATCTCTCAGAAATATTGAAAAATATACATTTAATTTTGCAGTTCAAATTAAATACGTACTCATACGTAAGATAGGTCAGCTATACAAAATAAAGTAGTTTCTACTATTCTTCTATCATTGCTACGCTAAGGCGGTACGAAGTTCGCCGGGTCAGCTAGTATACATAATATAAGTTGATTATAAATAAAGCTTGATCGTATTTAAAATAGAATATTTCGGGCCACTGTATGTAAATAGGTCGTCAGAAGACGTCGCAAAGTTAACACGGATTGTTGGCTCATTATTGTTTAACTCCGTCCGACTGTAACTCAGATTTAATATTAGCTGCTTTCGACTAAGCACACAAACGGGACAATTTATAAAAGTACCTGTTTCCATAATAAGAGATGAAATCAAGAATATTCATTTCTTTTACGAGCTACTTTCAGCGTCTTTTCCATTCTTAATTTTTAAATCATCTCTGCAGTTTAGCGGTCCGGTGCTGGATTTGACTTCGTCGCAGGTTCGATAAACTTCATCGAGGTCTCAGGTTCTATAAACTTTAACATAATATTAGTTGATTATAAATAAAGCGCGATCGTACTTAAAATAGAACATTTCGGGCCACTGTATGTAAATAGGTCGTCAGAAGTCGCAAAGTTGTGCTGGATTTGACTTCGTGAGGTCTCAGGTTATACATAATATAAGCTGGTTATAAATACAGTCTGATCGTATTTAAAATAGGACATTTCGGGCCACTGTATGTAAATAGGTCGTCATAAGACGTCGCAAAGTTAACACGGATTGTTGGCTCATTATTGTTTAACTCCGTCCGACTGGAACTCAGATTTAGTATTAGCTGCTTCTGACTGAGTACACAAACGGGACAAATTATAAAAGTACCTGTTTCAATAATAAGAGACGAAATCAAGAATATTCATTTCTTTTACGGGCTATTTTCAGCGTCTTTTCCATTCTTATTTTTTTATCGCCTATGTAGTTTAGCGGTCCGGTGCTGGATTTGACTTCGTGAGGTCCCAGGTCCCTCAGTCGAGCAACTAAGGTTTTTTATCCTAATAAAAAATAACGTAGGCTGGGATCGGAGATGTGCGCGTTTGGCGATAGGTTAGTAGTGGAGCTTAGTGCCTTTGGCTGGTCGTCGGTGCTTTGGTTGAACCTCTACTTCTTCGGGGATACGGGCGTGAAAGTATTGATGTATACTTATAATTAAACTCAAAATATAATCAACGATTTGGGTTTCCACAAAGTGTCTGTGAGGTGGGTTCCGCGACTACTTTCAGTTAAATAAAAAAGGACGCGGTAGTCTATTCACGTGACTGTTTGGAGATATTTAAAGCTGATGCAGATGATTTCTGGAACAAAACAACAATCAAAACTGCTGTAGACCTGGTTTGACAACCTCCCCCCCCCTCAAAAAAAGGTTATGGTTAGTATTCTGGGACTCAAAGGGTGTGATTATGATTGACTATCTTGAAAGGGCTCAGACTATAAACTCTACTGCAGTCATACGTTGTTGATGAGAGAAAATAAAAGAAAAATGTCCAGGAATTTTCGGAAGAAAAGTCGTGTTTCATCAAGATAATGCCGTGTTCACACGTCTGTGTAATCAATAGCTGAAATAAATCAATAGCTGAATAGCTGAATTGTGGCTTAGTACTATTACTTCATTCGCCTTATTCACCTCATCTGGTATAATCCGACTTCTTTCTGTTCCCTTACCTAAAAAAGCACTTGCGAAACAAATGACGAGGTCAAAACAGTTCAAGGGTCTAAATGCTTTGAATGGGAGATGGCAAAAGTGCATCGAACTTGATGGTGATTATGTAGAAAAAATATTGCTCGGGATTGGATATAAGTCCGGTTGGCGATAGGCTTGCCACCTATCACGTTTATGGGACTTAAAATCTTCGGCTAGTCGTGGGCGCCTGGTTGTGCCTCAGCCTACCTCTTCGGGGATATGGGCGTGAAGATACTTACTTTTTTTATGTTATAGGAAGGCAAACAAGTAGACGGATTTCCTGATGGTAAGAAATTCACGCCGCCTAGAGACACCAAAGATGGTAATGGTGCGTTGCCTACCTGAGGTCAAAATGTTAGTCCTCGAGCAAAAGTAAGTTTACTGGCTACCTTACCCTCCGAACCGGAACACGTCATGCCGTTATGGCGGCAGGAATAGGTAAGGCGGTGGTACCAATCAGGGCGAGTCGCTGCGAAACTCTTCCACCTAGTCAGATGTCACGGTGTTAGTAATTATAAGCCTATGCTCGCCTTTTACGAGCTGCCTGGCAAAGAAAGGCAGATGGTCTATTCTGCAAAGGAGCCCGGACCAACACGGGGAAAAAGTAGTATCCATCTTATAAAAGTATAACTGATTTAATTTGTGTTTAGTTTCTAGGTTCAATCTACCCTCGTAGTTCTATATACCTATCGTAATCTATACTTATAAAATAACATGCCTTGACTGACTGATTCATCATCACCAAGCAAAAACTGTTCGAGTTACAGCCATGAAATTCGGTGAGTAGGGTCGTTTTATCGAGTACACATCCACCAATGATGGAATTTTGGAAATTCTACCCCTAAGGGGGTTAAATTGGGGTTGAAATTGTTTTTGGAAGATCCTCGTTTTTAGGTTAGAATCATAAGACTTTAATTTTGGGCTAATTATTAAAAATGAGTATATATGTATTTAGGCGTTTCTGGAAATTCTGATCGGAAGGGGGTGAAATAGGGGGTTGAATGTTTGTATGAAAGTCGTTATTAATGGGCTAAGTAAATATATCAAGTGCCACGCGAGCATAGCCGCGGGTAACAGCTAGCGTTAAGAATAAACTTCTGGTAAGCTAAAACTGTACTAGTAAGAACTAGGTAGCATCTTGTTGCAAATCCCGTTCGCTGCAGTATTGAATATTGAAAATGTTTGCAGTTACTGAGCAATAATATTTACCACTGACTTTAACTATAACTTGAGCTCAATATTAATATAATGTTACAATATTTAGCATTTGTTTTAACTACAAGCTAAACTCTTTAAAATTATTCATTCATTAGTTTCAACAATGAGTTGACTTAAACAAAATTTGTTAAACTTGATAATTAATATAAAACTTTCTGTCTAGAGATTATATAAGGCTAACACAATTGGTATTCGGAACACAGTTTAGATAATTGTTAAAAGGGTAATCTCTTCTTTGATGTAATCAACAATTGGTACTCGTATGTAAAGTCTTTAAATTTACCGGCTATCTCAATATTCTAAGAAGAATACTTAAATGGCGTTTTGACGGCAGGATAATATCATATTGATGGGAATTATCACTAAGAAGTGTACTCCTCCATTTTACGCTGTCCCACGATTGCAAATTTGTATTATAAATTTAAATGTATACATGATTGTTTTATCACGTCAGATAATGCATTTAAATATGTTATTTTTATGTTAAATCAACAATCTTTTTAAAAATTATGTCAAAGAATTTAATTAATAATAATTAAATATACTAGTAGTATCTTTATTTAGCTTGTTCTAGTGCTTCCCAACATTGAATATGCCAAAATTATCAAAAAATGTACTTTAAACACCTAGTTGCGTTCTGATTTACACGGATAATGCTGTATTTCGATCACAACGAGTCAAAATTGTAAATAAAACTCTATTCCTACAAGTGTAGAATTTATATTTTAAAAATACTCGTTCATAAGCGAAAAAACTGTTTTGCTAGAGTCGGTTTTATGGTCACATTTTCTGAGGCAGGCTTGATGAAGCCTTTACTTTTATCTATAAGTTTTTGCCTTAATTTTGGAACATTTGTCATTGATTTATTGGGTACTAGCAGTTTCACGCAGCTTCGACTGCGTATCTTGGCTTCTACTGCACCGAATTTAATGAAACAAAGCCTATGTCACTCAGGAATAAATGTTACATTCTAAAGATGAAAGAATTTTTGAAATCGGTCCAGTTGCTTCGGAGCCTATTCGCTTTAAACAAACAAACAAATAAAAAATTAAACATTTCCTCTTTGTAATGTTATAAAGTACAGATTTAGTACCATTTTCATTTCTTAAATTTAGAGAAATGTCAACATGTATGATTAAAGTTTATTTTTCTTTCATTTTGCCTAGATATCGCATTTGATCTGTCACCAAACTGATAAATTGACATGACACTCTAAATTTCAAACGGGTGTTCCTTTTAATGAAGTTGCCCAGATTTATGCTAAGACCAAACAGGACCAGTCGTTGCAAGATTCTCCACCAATTTGGTCTAACTAAATTAGTTACGTCGATTACTAATCTAAAGGCTGCAATCAGAGAGGTCAATTAATATTTAAGCTATCATTAAGTCACGATTGTGTATAGAAAATTCAAGCCTCTGAACTCGGTAAGCCCCTAAACATTCCGCTAGTAACTGATGGGGTCATCACATATCTACGTCATTTTACAAGTTAACATTGACCACAGATTATGTATAAATAAGGATAATTTAAACCCATGTTAAACATAATTGAGGCCAAGGTAATGTTTATTCAAGTTTTAATTAATGTTTTAAAATGAGAATCGACAAGAAGTTAACATAAATTATCATAATTCAATAACGTGACGTCAAATAATGATTTAAAATGGCGTCTCCGGTGGACTTTTCATAAGTTCAATTGAACGTAAAAATCGGCTCGGACTAATCACGACACGAAACGGTCGAGACTGCGTTATGCAGAAGAGAGCTATCTCAATAATCAAACATTAAAAAAAATAAGCCTTAACATTAAATCGTAAGTTACATTTTTCCCTAAATAAGTTTTACAAATTCAACTATATTTTAAGAAGAAATAATTTGCACTTTTTTCTAGGTATTATAATTTATTATTTAAAATCATTTTAATACTAGTTTCAAATGTAATAATTGTATTGACTAATTGTTTAAGACATGGACAACTTGACTATATTTTTCTGTGTTTAAACTATGTGTGAATGTTTTGTAAAACTTTTAATTTATTTGTTTTGAAATATTTTATTTCAATCTATTTTCGAATTGATATCACTAAAGTTGTTGCTTATAATGATTGTAGAAAATAAATGTATTCTGATTTAAATATTTAAATAAGGACGTTTTATTTATTTTAATTAAGTAAAAATACAGTGTATCATAATTATTTACTAATATAATTATGTGTATTTATTGTGCAGAAAAAAATAATAGGGTAATAAGATAAAGTTTATAGTACTTCTAATAAAATAAATATTGATGCTTTAATTGTCATCTTATTGGTGGATTTGTAACAAAATTAAATAAAAAAGTCTCCTCGTTAATCTGAGAGGGTTTCGCAAACTGCTATAGCTAGTACTGAATTTTTTGTTGTCGATATACCCATACGGGAAATTTAAAAAGCCTTTTGGAAACGCAATGTGCCAACTAAAGCGAAACCACAACTTGCAACTTTTTTTCAGGGTAAGTATCACTAAACTAATTCCTTCTCTTCTGTTGAAAATGTATTTAGTTAAGGAGGTAACATTCTACGAAAATGGTTAAATTCAGATTTGCTTGTACTATTTCTGCAACATTCAATAAATATGTTAATATAATGCATATACCTAATAAGTCTCTACTTAACAAGAGCAGAATATTAACGTCGTAACTTTAAAGACATTTTTTTTTAAGTTATGACTTTAAAACGGATTAAAAACTCTTGAATGAACGTTTTGTGAAATATGTTCTGATGTTTCAGGCTAAATTTAAATTTCACATACATTGTAACATAAAACCAGCGAATTAATCTAGGTACATATTTATTTAAAAAAAATTAATAAATTGGATTACAGTTTTATCAGTTGTTAAATTGTTTTTGTGAAAAAGAAAGAAAATAGTACATTTTAAGCCCTTACATTTGGATTATAAATCCCACTGTTTAAAAATGATTTTTAAAATGTCTATTCTATCTCTTGCATGAAACATCCAAGCTAACAATTAAGATCGATTATAAAAACTTTTTATTTAAGAACAGACCCGCTTCTTTCCGGAGATTGGCAATTTGTACAAATTTTCTTTTAAATTTTTCTCGCTGTTCCTTTAATAGAGTACTTCATTGGTGTTTGCTTTAACTTCATAATTCTAATTTTGAACTTTAAAACTAAAAGTTACAAGAGATAATTTTTTCTAGAGCTTATTTTAAAAATTAGATTGAATTAGGCTCCCTTTTTAACCGAGTTGAAAAAAACGAGGAGATTATCAATTCGGCCGGAATTATTTTTTTATGAATGTACCGATATCTGCGTGGAATCTGAACCGATTTAAGTGATTCTTTTTTGTTTGATGTGGAATAGTTTCGAATTGGTCCCATAAAAATTTGGTTTAGGCAGGCCTTTTAGTTTTTATTTTATGAGCATTTTTTACCTATTTTCACCTATCCCGATGTTTATTTTTATTAAATTTAATCATGTCAACAACAAACTAAAAATGAGAAATAAAAATAAATAATTACTATTATATCTTTATTATTTTTTACTTTTTAATTTTGAAGTTGGTTTTAATTACGTAGTTATTTTTATTGTGTAGTATTAATATTGTATTTTTATGTGTCCTGTAAACACCATAGATGTTATAAATGCGTCGCTGTCCAGTGGCCAAAGTGTTAAGCTTAATGTGCGAGTCTACCAGCTGCCCTATCTTCCAGACCTGAATGTAACACTGTCATCATGGAGGCAGGAATAGGTAAGTTTCTGCACGGCAGTCTGCTACCAGTGGTTAAAACATATTTTCCCTGTTGGCGATAGTTGCTACTGTTACCTATCACATTCACATTTATCCTCTTCAAGGATACGGGCGTGAAGATAATTACATATAAAAAATATATAAAGTAGGTTGTCTCTAATTGAATCTCTATCCAAAAAGAATACGTTAAAATTGACAGTTACGATTATATAGCACTTGATAGAGGACAAAGTGTGAGGACTGTTCCCTTGGTTCTGTTATCAGTTCTCATTAGATAAGGGCGGCGACATCCCGGAACCGCCAGGTAAACATGCTTATCTCCGAGAAAACGTCAAAACAGACCGAAGACTAATTTAAACACCATATGCCATATCATGCCTACTGTCTGACTGGTTTATGATACTGGAAGGGAAACAAGCATAGTTTTCTGATTGTAAGAAATGTCCATAGACTAAGGATGTGATTGGTTAATTTTAGGTCATGTTACTAATTTCAGTCTGATATCTTTAACCTCTTGTGTTAATTATTAGTTTACCGGCTCCTGCGGCTTTTTTTTATGACATTGGAAGGCATACAAGCAGACGGATTTCCTGATGGTAAGAAATTCCCGCCGCCTAGAGACACCAAAGGTGGTAATGGTGCGTTGCCAACTAGAGGCCGGGATGTTAGGCCTTGAGCAAAAGTAAGTTTACCGGCTACCTCACCCTCCGAACCGGAACACGTCATGACGTTATGGCAGCAGGAATAGGTGAGGCGGTGATACCAATCCGGGTGAGTCGCTGCGAAACTCTACCACCTAGTCAGATGTCACGGTGTTAGTGACGGCAAGCCTATGCTCGCCTTTTACGAGCTGCCTGGCACAGGAAGGCAGATGGTCTATTCTACAAAGGAGCCCGGACCAACACGGGAGGGATCTTAAACCTCTTGTGTTAATAAGATTTCCGGCTCCTGCGGCTACAGCCCAAAACGAAATACGACAATGGTAAGCTAGCACTGAATTTATAGTAGGGCAATGGTAATTGGTATTATAAAAAAAAAGGTCATAGTTGTAATATATCACTTGGTAGAAGCTTGCTTAGTATTTTAATGTGTGATAAGCCAATAAGATAGTTGGTAGAGTTTCGCAGCGACTAACCCGGATTGGTACCACCGCCTTACCTATTCCTGCCGCCATAACGTTATGACGTTTTCCGATTCGGAGGGTAAGGTAGCCGATAAACTTACTTTTGCTTGAGGCCTAACATCCTGACCTCAGGTTGGCAACGCACCATTACCATCTTTGGTGTCTCTAGGCGGCGTGAATTTCTTACCACCAAGAAATCCGTCTGCTTGTTTGCCTTCCTATAACATAAAAAGTACACGGCTCTTCTAATATTATAAGCAGAGTGTGGCCTGGTGACACCAGGTGACCTTGTGGTGGTGTTATACAATCGTATGTATGCTACGGCCGAGGTGTTAGGCCTTTTATGCAAGTTTACGGGCTACCCTGCCCTCAGGACCGAAAGATTGTTATTAAGGCGGCAGGCACAGGTAAGGTGATAAAATATTATCCAGGTTAATTGGTACACAGCATTCTACCCTATTATTACTCTATCCTTGTTTCCTAGGGAACATATGCGATAAGCAGGGATGGTGGGTACAAGAATAATAATTGACCCAGGTAGACCTTACAAGAAATGGATTTCAGTTTCCACAAGTACATATTATCACCACTGCCACTGGTGGTAGCGTGTTTCCTGGTAAATTTTCACCTTACATATTTCTACCGCCATAATGACATTGTATTATTCCAGTCCGAATAGTAAGTAATTCTGCTAGACTGAGCTGAGAGACTCGTACAATGGGCCTAGCATTCCGGCATAAGCAACGCATCTGTAAAATCTAAGATATTATTCACTTCACCTAGAGACACTAAAGGTGGTGCTTCGGCAACTTGAAGCTGTGATGTTAGGCCTCGAGTAAAAGTAAGTTTACCGGCTAACTTCTCCTCCGAACCAGAACACGTCAATGGGAAGCGCTGACGTTATGGCGGCAGGAACAGGTAAAGCGGTAGTACCAATCTGGGAAAGTTGTTGCGAAGCTCTACCACCTAGTCAGATATCACGGTGTTAGTGATGGTACCTATGCTCGCCTTTAACGAGCTGCATCACAGGAAGGTAGAAGTTTTTTCTGCAAAGGAGCTCGAACCAACACGGGGAAAACATTCTGTATATATAAAGTTATACTTACATAATCTATTTTTCATAAGATTGTATTCGTTTTATATTACGATGTGGTTTCCACTTATCTACCACTAAAACTTATAAGGAAAAAAGTATTATATAAATACATAATTTAAATAATATAATATATAAGACAGTATATACTTACGAAACGTGCTGTGGTAAAACCTCATCGTGAAGCGTTCCGCGTCATTGGTCGCCGCCATCTTTTGAAGGTATCTTAGTACAGACTGCAAAAAAAAATCAAAATGTATGGTGTTAATTATATTATTTAAAACTAATTCGTATGAGAACTGGAATTAGATTGCCGGGCCGGGGAGAGTTCCCCCAAATACTCGAAATCAAAATACTTGAGTGTATTTTGATTTTTCAATATCTTGTCTTTGTAAATATTATGATGACAAAAAACGTTATCGGGTTAGGGTTTGTGCCCAGTTGGCAATAGGTTTGCCATCTTTAACATTGTAGACTGAATACCTTGAGCTAGTTTCACCTCTATATACCCTACTCTTCTTGAATATGAGCGTAAAGATACTCTAATTCTTATTAAGACGGTATTGCATGGATTAAAAATGCTAAACATCCAGAATCCAAAAACTTTTCCAGGGCATAAGTCGACGACGAGTTTACCAGAGCATACGCAGCTGTACCACAAAAGCTCGCGTGACTTCAAGCTTAATACGAACCCAGAACAGCCTCGGGCTAACCAGGCTATAATCTTTCAGGCCTAAGGCTAAGCGAGACCATAAGATGATACCTACCCCAGTGCTGGCGTGATCGTGCGGTACACTAGACTACAGAGCCAACCTACCCACCGAGGATATCAAAAGTACCACTACCCTGAGCTATTTTAATTAAACTGAGTGAACTTATTATCTATGATCCGAAGCTAGGTTGATCTTCACCGAGCTAAGAATAGGATAAATTTAGTATATCAGCAGCACATTTATTAAAATGAGTTTTCTAAAAAATCCTGGACAGAATATATTTTTTTGTATTTTAGAAATTGTTTCTCCGTTAATAAGTCAATAAGAAAATTTTGTCCTGACTTAATTGTCTGTCGCCTCTGTGGTCTAGCAGTCCAAGTGTAGGACTTGACTTCATGAGGTCCCGGGTTCGAATTCCAGGTCGGGCAACAAAAAGAAAATGTTGTATTTCCCATTTTTCAATAAAAAAAAATGTTGCTTGGGATTGGATTTGTGCCTGGTTGGCGATAGGCTTGCCACCTATTACATTGTGAGACTTAATGTTTTCGGCGTGTCGTGGGTACCCCGGTTGTACCTCTGCCTGCCACTTCAGGGATATGGGCGTGGAGATACTATTTTTTTACTTAATTGTTGTATATGTTGTATTGAATGAGCAGAAGTTGTGTTGCCTGTTGTTAATTAATATATATATGCGCTGTTTTAATACAAACACGTTAACATAGGATTGTCTGCAAAAAACGGAATAAGGAAAATATTTTTATTAAATAATTAAAAATATTTTGTTAGGGATATTTTTAGGCACCCATTTTGAATATGATTTATAATATACTAAATTTATTATAAAATATTTTTTTTTATTATTATCTCGGTGTAGGTCGATGTAGGTTCGGATCTTCTACTAAAATGAAATGTACTTTAGGAATTGCCTTGGGCACGATAAACAAAAATAAAAGACTTTAGTTCTTACTATTTCTATCATTACCTCCGCTACTTACTACTACTTTTCTACCTTCTACCGCCTTCGGAACAATAACGGGGTCACTGTCTCACATGACCTGTTCTAAGACACTTAGCCTTAGCTTCTTTGGTTGGCCTGTTTATCAGAAAATTATTTTTTAACCACGTTACTTGCCATTTCACAAATAACACAACCGTACATCTTACGAGGCTTCTCTGTAGTTTTTTTGCTAAGTAACGCTGATGTATTTGAAACTTTCATGTTGTTTTTTACTGTCTTATCGAAGTGACAGTAATTCTACAAATCACTCAATTAAAACGCAAAACAACTGCAAAAAAGAATGATCTATTGCAATTATGCTATATACATTATGCGTGGTCTGATATAAAAAAACAGGTAACACTTTCAGACAAACTTATTTCAACTAAAGCAAAAACTTTGACATCGCAGCAGTTGGACATCACTAACATTTTTAATGTATACGTACATTACACGTATCTTAACATTAGAGAATTCTGTGCCTTTTTGCTAGCGTACAAAAAATTGATGTCGTATAGGCATAAATAAGTATCCCTAGACAAGTTACACAAATTAAATCTAACCTCAAAGTAAGCAAATTATAGTATAAAAATATAATCTTTATATTCCGACGGTACATTGCTTATCAGACCAAATATTTTGGAAATCGTCTGCGAGCCGGTTTTGGAGTTTTTTCGTTCCGTTGCCGCTTGCCATCTTAACTGAATAAATAAAGACAAGTCATAAGTGTATTCAAGGAAACATCAAACCAGAAAATGGAGTTTGAGGTTATCACCTTGAAATATTTCCCAATTACTTTAACACTTATACGTATAGATGGATATAGTATTATACTTTAATAGTGTTTAGCTTATGAAAAACCTTACGTTAATATAAAAAACAAACTTTTATACATACATTTTATATATGTATATGAACTAAGTAACAATAGCGAAAGAAAATTGCAATAGCTGACTTCATTTTTAAATTATATCGTTCAAGTAATTATAACGCATTTTATAACTCAAAAACGAATTGTTGGATCTTGATCTAATTCAAATAGAAAAACTCGGAAAACACATGTATTTAACCAAAAAATATATCAAAAGTAAAAAAAAAAATAAAAAATTGCGTCAGTCGAATTAGTAACTTCCACTTTCCTTATTCCTGTCTTCACAAAGTAAAGATATGTGACTGTAGTATTTTAGTTTATTAGATAATCTATTTTCCATATTAAATCGTAAACTTATACAAGAAGAGCATGTTAGCGTCAGGTTGGCAACGCATTATTGTATTATGCATTTCTAGCTCACGACCACTTTTAACTTTCGTTATATTTATCACATCATTGTTCCTTCGATGTGCATTTCTTACCTCAAGGAAATATGTCTGCTTGCACTGTAAAAAAAACAACAATTTTGACAGAAAAGTGACTTTCTAACTAATTGCTAACCTACAACAAAAGTTTATAAAGTAACAAAATAAGGACGTTTTTTTTAATGACGCTGCTTAAAACCTTTAAACAAGTAGTATTTAGTAACAGTTTAGTTTAGTCATTATGAGCCAATTTGTAATACTTAAATAAAAAATACGTTACTGGTTATCTCCACCGAAAATTTAATTTTTCTTAACCGAAGATAAGTTTTTTTTATAAAAGAGGAGACAAACGAGCAAGTCACATGATGGAAAGTGCCTGCCTCTCACGGACACCCGCAACACCAGGCGTATGATTGGTAAATTACCTTTAAGGAATGAGTACGCTATCTTGAAGGTTCCTAAGTAGTTTACATTTTGAAATACCGCCATTTGTGGATGGTCCCACAAAGGTGTTATCCGGGAAAGAAATATCTTCTCAATCGCACGCTTGTAGATCGCCACTTGTCAAGATGATGGGCATAAAGCCTTAAACTTTGACACAAGGTCCGAATGTGAAACTCCGTAGCAGGAATCAAACCAAACAACCGCTCAGAGCATTCCACATGATAGGTGCGGTAGAACCACCTGAGTAACCCATCATCGCCAAAGAATCAAGCCGAGTGGAAAATGCCTGGTCATTGACAATTCGAGACGTTTTAAGTTGGATGTGGTTCAAATGAAGCAGCTGGCCAGAGTTGAGGATACTCCATGTGAAGCCGAAGTTGCGCTTTGTAAAGTTGTAGGCGATGGGTCAGCTTGAGTTCTTTATCACAAAAACAGTTCTTTTTTCTAGTGTGTTTGAATATTGATGTCTTACATGAATTTATATACGAATACTAGCTGTCCCGGCTGACGTTGTTCTGCTATTTTTTGTTACTCTGATTCACCCTCATTGCTTAGGGCTATAAATAAAATCCTAAGTGATGGTCTGAGTATTGGCGTTAGACCTATATGCTCACAAAATTTCATGAGAATCGATCAAGTCGTTCCTTAGGAGTACGGTAACTAACATTGTACACGGGAATTTTATATATAAGATAGCCTTGCAATAAACTTTTAATGCTATTTGTGAGTTTTATCGAAAACTTTTCAGTGTCACTTGTGCAGTACAATCGGACATCGACCCGGTTATCAACAAGTTGACTATCAAGGTGCACTCTTCACTCTTATCAAGCTATCGATTAACCATCTCGAAGCTATATTCCTTTTAAATTGTATCATTTTTATTGGTACTTCAGGCGTCCAGGCAAACTTGTTAATGCTTGGTTTGTGCGATTTAAGGTTTAATGTATGTTTTCTGAAAAATTAATCATGTTTTAATAAAAAATTGTGAAGATCTCAAGGTGTTATAGAAAACATATTAGAGAGTTGCAGATAATTGTATATATCTATTTATATAAAAATGAATTCCCATTTCTCGTGGTCATTCTATCACGCCTGTTGTTCTTTTATTTTTGACTCTTTTTATTTTGTTACTTATTTTCAGGAGAAGGTTTATATGAAAAGAAAAACCGGGAAAATTGCAGGGAAAATAGGAAAATAATGTATCCCACACAGACTGACAGTAGCTAATATGGTCAAGCGGCACGAAGTCGGCTAGTTGAATATAATTTCATCTTCATGTCGTTTTATTTTTAGTAGCATTTCTGCTAAAATAGACAGAAAAATGTTCTTGATTTATAAATGGTGTAACTTTGTTTTATAAGGTTCCGCGCACATAAACGATATTAAAATTTTGTGCTGGTTTAAAATTCTCTGAAATTTGTTAGAATTTGTCACGTTTAACGACAAATAAGCAGACGGATTCACTGGCGAGAACCTAAGGCTGGGATTTTCAGCATCTTACTCGTGCAGCTTTAATATCCACACTTCCCTCCAAACCGGGACATGACCGAGTCCAGCATTTACGTTATGGGTTTAAGAAAATCGAAGAAGATAGATTACGTCAATTAAAGTCGTTTCAGGACTCGACCACTATGACTGATTATACTAACAGTACTGCATAGTTAATTAGCAAAATAAGTCACTAAAGTTTTCAATATTTATTTATTTATTTAAAACAGATACACCACTGGCTTATCACTAGACATTGTTAATTACACCACATATCAGTTTTGACCAAGATGATTTGCCTTTAAAAGTATACCTATACAACATTCACAATAATAATACAGCTACAATGACAGATTCGTTAATTTAACTAGACCAATATTAATAATGAGTTTTCAATAATGAGTCCATCGCAAGCATGTGACTTTTCAGACACGAAAAAGTATAAATTAGGTAAAAAGTATCTTCACTTCCGTGTTCCTGAAGTGGTACAGACTAGCCGAAAATGCTAAGTCTCACAATGTGATAGATAGCAAGTATATCGGCGACCAGGCATATATACAATCCTGGCAACATTATTTTTATTAGAAAATAAAAAAACACACTTTCTTTTGTTTTTATTTTTGATCTGAGGTTCGAACCCGGGACCTGAAGTCAAGTCCGGTACTGGACCGTAAGACAACTGAGATAGGTGTAAGAGTTTTGCCCATTTCTTTTAACAACATTACATTTCAATGAATATCTATCTATTTGCTAGAAAACTTATAGCAGAATTATATCGTGGAATTAATAACTAAAAACATTAATTACTCATTACAAATATGTTTAGTACTCAATATTGTAGTGGGCGGGACTTGTAGCACGTGCTAATAGTTCTCATTAGAGATCTGACAAAATAACTGGAACCGCTGTTACTAAATATGGAACTTAATTAACAAATAGATATTCTGCAACTTCTTAGTTAACTTCAAGCCTTGCTGTACACATCAAAAACTATCCTATCGATTGCAATTAAAATTATCTTCCGAATAATTGGCAGCTGCTACATATTCCCCAAATTTTTTAAATTTTCTAATTTTTAAACATATTTTAAATGCCTACCCGGAATAGTTTTTACAATTACAACAAGTTACAAATGTTCGCTTATAATAAACTGTGAAGATCTCAAGGTGTTATAAAACTAGATAAAATAGTTGGGCCCATAACTCTATATCTGTATAAATATCAATATATGTAAAAATGAATCCCCATTTCGCGTGGTCTTTGTATCACGCCTGAATAGATGGACGAATTTTGCTGTTTCTTATTTGCTTGTGTTAGTTATTGTTAGGAGAAGGCACGAAGTTTGCTAGGTTAGCTCGTCGAATATTATTTCACCAATTTCAACCATGTCGGCAATTAGTATTTCTTCTTTATTGATTAAATATCCTTCATACTCCATTTCCCGTTTCGTGATAAATATCCTCTTACTTAAAACTGTGTGGAGATCTTTCATTATAAAAACAGAAATAGATAAGAATGGTAAACTCGTTGTTGGAAGTGATGTTAAATATTGTTTGATAGCTACATACATTTTCAGTATATTGAATACTTGCAGCGTGTGGAGCTTGCAATTCCTAGCTACCAGATCTCATTAGCACAGTTGCAGATTAACTCAAGTTTATACTAAACATTACTATACATAACTATCTAATCAAATACGACCTGCAACATTTATATGCTAACTTCAACTTTGTAACACATCAAAGCAGAAGTTATCTTTTGAATTACCTTTCAAACTGCGTTCTGAAAAAACTTTGACACTTAAGGTATTGGTTACATAGGCAAGAGAGTTAAATTTCTGTATTTTTTTACTATTCACTAATGTTGGCGATTTATAAGAGATAAGATCATGAACTGTCTTAGCTTAAAAGATTTTTTGAAATCGATTCACGAAATTTCAAGAAAGAGAAGAAATCTTTGCTCGTCAGTTATTGAAATAATATTAATCTTATAGTCATATAAAAGAGATAAGATCAAAATATATATGGGACTAGCTGTTTGCCCGTGACTAATTAAAAATTTCATAAAAAAATTCATTCCCTAATATATTAAATCCTTTTCGGGTTGATTATTAAGAAAAATAACATATGATTGAACTCGAATCTGAATTTATCAAAATCAGGTTAGCAGTTTGGGAAGCCTCATGAAGGAGCAACAGACAGACAGACAAATAGTATGGATCTTTTATTCAAGTCAAGTAAGCTTTATTTTTTGTATTACAAATAAGATAAATATTGATTACATTATTCTAGAATATACCATAACTTCATACCGTTTCATAAGGTTGAAAAAAAATAATGAACTTTTTTTAAACATTTCTGCCTCCTTTCCATGACTTGTATGTTTTTAAGCATACCTACTGTTGCAATACTTTTCATTAAAATTTAAATCGCTTCATCTTATCGTTAGTCGCTGTCGCGCGTAAGTAAGGCATGGGTCTTATAACAACCTAGAAAGTAGCAAGAAAAGGAACAGAGGGAATACAAAATGAGCTATTCGAAGTAATCTGTGACGGAGTGGCTGTTTGTAGCTCGGAATTGGTACCACAGGCCCAGCAATACTAAATCTAAGATTGACTCTCTTTTGCTGCTTAATGACGTTTTACAAAGGGACGTTTTATAAAAAAGAATACTTAATCGAGGTATGAATAAATAGCTTTGATTAATAGTAATAGATACTAAGAGAAAGCTGCCAGTATTTCAGTTTCATCCTCAGGCATGCTCAGGCAGAATGCGCATTCCTGCTCTTACTTTTTTAAAAGATTATATATTTGACATCCAGCCAGCGCTTTTGGGGGTTCTGAGGTAAACAGTGTAAATATAAACGTTAATTAAGATTAGTCGTAATCGTGACACAAGAATAAACATATTTTATTCTTGTTTGTATCTTAAGGTGCCGGTGACGTGACACTCAAATGCATATTTAAAATTTAACATAAACATGTAACTAAGTTTCTTATATTTCGTGTTAACAACTGTATAATTAAATTTAGGGAATTGGTATTTCCAGCATTTCTGCAACTTAAAGATGAGCGCACATTTCAGTCACGACGGTTTTAAGATAAACGATAGAATATTTTGTCGTTGATGTACACAATTGAGACAATTGTTAGTCAGACTTGTCGATGCAGCTTTTGTGACTATACGATATTTTTTTCGACGAGAAGATTTGTTCGAAATTTGCGTATTGTCGTTTCATTCTGTAACGCCTGCCGTAGTCTGTCTTAACAGTTGACACTGTCGTGACTACAGTATGCCCGTAGCCTAAACGATAGGGGAAGGTTGCGATCATTGGACCGGCTCTTTCATTGGACCACCTATTTTTTTCAAAAACTATGCGTATCACAGCAAGTTGAATGCGTTCATAGGCAACAGTACTGATCCCCTTGTCCCCCCGCTAAACCTAAGTGCGCTCGAGACGCGTGGCAAGTAGTGACGGGAGTATATGTGTTAGCGGTGACCGTAATATAAAAACCGTGCCATCAAAAAAATGATGTAAGTAGTATTGTATTTCTTCATATTTGATGATTTTATTATATCAAATAGCAAATTTATCTGTGCTCACATAGACTATGAAGTTTTGTAACAAATTTTGCACGATTTTTAATACCTGCTTTCGTTCTGTTTATATAGCTAGTTTCCATCAATGGACCACTATTGTGACGCACTATTGGACCAGTCCAATCAAAGAAACTTAATGAATTACCTATTTTCACTTAGTATAATGCTATGAAATGTTTTTGACTTTGTGAATTTCGTTTACATTTACTTGATACTCATAAAAAAAATATATGTATATCAACTGCAGCAATATCGGAAATGCAATATCAAAATCAATAAACACCTAAAGATTTTCGTATTGTGTAGGTATATTAGTATTTAACGTATTTGATACTTACCTAACTTTTTGTTATAATAAGACTTTATTTCTATATTTCTGAATGTCGGCAGAGAAAGAAGAGAAATATTATTGATGGAATGAAACTAGTATGAATCGTTAAGAAAAAAACTATTGGAATAAACGAAGCGAGTCGAATCCATGGTTTACCAAAAGCTACATTAAAAAGAAGATTGAGAAAAAACAAAAAAGCTTTCGAAGAAGTAGAATATTATGATTGTTACAAAAACTATAATAAAATAGAATAAAAAAATATTTCTATATTGTGTTTCACTTAGTCACCTTCATTGGACCGTTAATACAAATATTTCTAAGTCCAATGATGGCAACTTAGTGGTCCATTCAAGGGAACGGTGGTCCAAGAAAGCAACTCCTCATTGAAGAGTTATGTTAGTATATTTCTAAAACTTATCAACTTTCATTACCAATAATTTATATACCATTAATTTACAAATACAGCATCATATCCCTACAATTAGTTTTTATTTTTCGATGATATTTCATGAGAAATTACTTGATAAATTTAAGTGGTCCAATCATAGCAATCTTCCCCTATATCTTAATTGTGATATTCATTTTGTAAATAAAACAACAACAAAGCAATTAAACTAAAATGAAAAAATCTGGACAAAATACATGCATTAACTGATCCTACTACATAGTAAGCTAACTACTGCTTATTATGAATATTACTGATACTTATAACATGAATCAGTCATATAGTTTTTCAAGCCTAGAAATTCTGGCAACTATATCTCTCCCTCTCTATACTCGTCTATACATTAAAGAATTTAATAAAAACTAAATTAAACAAAAATTTATTTTCCTGAGAATAAATAAGCAAATGCCCGGTTAGCGATATTTTTGTGATGTCGGCTAATCGAGCGTAAAAAGGGTGATATTTAAATATTGCCTCAATACTACTACGAGTACTAAATATTAATGTTGTCTAAATATTAAATTGATAACGTATTTTTCGCTGTCCTTGAGTTTTAATCTGCCGTCGCCGGCCTCTTAAGGTTTTATATTTTGAAAACTCGTTGAGGGACAAACTGTTTTAATATAGCCCTCATGTTGTCATGGCCGATTCACACATATCCGCTAACGACTCTTCGGGGAACTTACGTGACATTATGGTGTTTGAACAAACTTATATACTGACCCATTATAGTAAATAATGTGCAACCACAGTTCTTAGATATGAGAGCGGTGAACATAAAGGCTTAAAGTTTTTATGGAATTAGAAAGCCAACAAGCACGGTTCATTAAGTGTAAGTAAGTACCTATAGACACCAAACCATGGTTTAAATGTTAAGAACCTAGAGCTAATTTTTCGAAACTAGCTGTCCCAGCGAAATTCGTTCAATTTGAAAAAAAATATATGTTATTTTTCTTAGGTTACTCCGTTTTCCTATTTTTTACCTCTTAAATCTTCCTTGGACTACCACAAATACTTTTTACGCATTTCGGCGATTAATATTTTTATAATAAATATATGTATTTACAAATGAATAATTTATTTTGGACATCAAAGATTTTTATTTAGCAACGACTTTAATCTGGTGTAAATTATTATTATCTATCTAAGGCGAATTCTCGAACTTGACTTTTTGATACAATGTGCTTATACTATGGCAAACCCCTGAAACTAATATAGTAGCAAAGCTCTACGATGGAGGTATTGGTACCATCATCTTTCTCATTGTTCCCAACCTGATGTCAATTTCGTTTTTTCAGCCGACGCGAATAAAAGAAGAGGTTCTCAATTCAACTGTGTGTGACTACTTCACATCTAGTTTGGACTTGCTGACTAACTGTTAGAATTTTATTAAATTCCTAACATAGACACAGAATTACACATTTTCTTCCTCTCGTAGTAAAGACAACCAGAGAATCACTATTACGCGATACGCTTATCCAATAAATAGTCAGATATTCACAGAAAAACACAACAAGGGATACAAGTAAAGACAAAAACATGAATCTAATGTGTCTACCACACGTAGGTATAAACCTAGGACATTTGCAAACATTCTTTGAATCCAGAGTCGTTTTGTCTAAATCTACACCATCGTGAACGTCCGCGAAGTCTATCACAGAGCGTAAAAGATAGCCGCGTACAGTCGTGAGCTCGTTTTTAAAGAAAACAAAAAAAAAGAAAATATATTTATTTGTGGAATATGCGTGTTGAAGTTGTTACAAAATTATTTGAGCTTTCCAACACATTCTACCACATTGTGGTGTGTAAATATTTTAATATTTATAAAAGTAAATATTAAATTATGTATACAATGCTTTAATGTACATACAAAAAATAGTTTTATATTTATTACAATCTGAATAATAAATTACAAACAATTTTAAAATGTAAATAAATTTAACCCTGTCTACTCACTTCTACCACCACCAACTTTTTCATGAATTACTCATATTTAAAAAGAAATATAGAACTTTACGCTCAATCCTGCTTCGTTGCTCGCTTTTGTCAAGTTCCATGCAGGAGGTAACCGGTAGACTTGCACAAGTGGTCAAAAGTTCTGGGCATAATAAAGCGATGCAACATAAACGTGTATTTTGTCTTTAGGTGACGGTTGTACCTTGCCATTAGGTGCTTGGCATCTGCTTAAAAGACATTTTCTTCATATTTCAAGCTTTTTTTTAAGTGTAAACTAAACAATCAGAGCCTTTACCATGAGTTGGTATAGATTACTTTCGGAAAGTACGGGTCGAAATCTATGACACTTTTGGTCTAAAATGTGTTTCTCTTAGTTTCCAGTAGAGGCGCTGTGCGAAGTTTTCATACAAATAATTGACAGAGACGGTAGCGAGTATAGTAAACTTGACAAGCCATAAACTCATGGTAAGGATCAAAATCCGGTCCCGAGTCTAACAAGCATATAATCCGTACCTACTGTAATTTTTTTTTATTCTAGGGCTTTAAAATATTTTTGTTCTATAATGTATTTTGTATGCGAATGTACACGCCAATAACTGGCCAAGGCAAATATTTATGAAAGGAGACAACAGCAACGGTTTTTGAGAATTCCGAATGAAGGTCCGAGCTTCATGTTTGCATGTTTTCTCGTTCCGACGGAGACGTGCAATCTTTGTGTTTGTATAGCCAGTGATATGTTACCTGTATGTGACCTGTAAGTGTACATTTTGTTTATAGACCGTAGGCGGTATCTTTGTTTAAAAATTTGATTGACGTATATCTATTTACGTCAAACTAGGTATGTAAAGAGCTCTCGATCTGACTAAGTATGCTTATGTATATATAGTTCTTATGTGAGGCAAAGTGCAAAATAATTATCTTTTTATTCTGTAATGATTCTTTTTGTTTGATATTATTTTTTAGAAGGTTTGAAATTGAAATTTCACCAATATTCAAGGAGTTACGACTATATTTTATTTATTTATTTAAATTTGATTATAGGTATAAGTATTAGTATATTTTCGTGATTCTAAACAGTGAACAAAAACAAATACTTATTATAACTTTGTAAAAAACATATTCATATTCGTTTAAATTTTAAAAAAATCAACAATTTTCTAATATAAAGTACTAAAATCTATTTAAAGGTGAATAACAAAAGTACGCAGTATTAAGTACTCGTAGTAGCACTCTATCAAATAAAAAAAATCCGTTGAGTAGTTTTAAACTTTTAAGCATACATAGGGACAGACAACGAAAAAAAAATTCTTTGTTATAAATACATAAATACAAAATAAATACAATGTAGTGATAATGAAATGGTAAGTAATGAAAAAATAATTAGACGAATTATTACCTCTTTGTTTTTGTAGTCCGTTAATAAAACAACAAATCCTAAGTCATTTTTACTGTTGCTTACCGAAAAGCTATTTTATAGAATACTAGCTGTCCCGGCGAACTTAGTTCTATCCGTTCTGTTTTTATGGTAAAAGTTAAAATATGTTTCCTCACAGATTTTCCTTCTTTCTTTTCTATTTTTTAAACCTTCCCTGGACTTAAACAAATAATTAAAAACTAAAATTAGCCAATTGGTCCAGCTGCTCTCGAGTAGCGTAGTAATTTATATATATATATACAAGAAAATGTAAAAAAAAACAAATGTTTCAAAGTTTTAATAAAATACACGTTATGCTTAAAGACGAAAATATTTTCCGCCTTTACATAGAGGAGCTAGGATGTGACGACCTCATCACCGCGGATAGAATATTTAGTAATTCAGTTGCTAAAACTAATGACGTCACTCAAAGTGGTGGATATCCTCCAAATATTCTACTTATTCTTAGCGCCAAAACTGCAACGATCCCTATTTCATTCCGTCTAGAGCAGGGGTGGGCAAAATCTTTTAACCGCGGGCCGGTAAAATAAAAAAAGTCTAGTGGCGGGCCAGTAAATTCAAATTAAT
>NJDD01000443.1:321680-348119 GCA_002245505.1 Calephelis nemesis
GGATTCGAAAATCTATTTATGAAGTTTTAACATATGAATTGCGCAATATATATGTTTGAAGTATCGATTGAGTATCTTAATTGTTCAAATTTCAACAGTCTTTTGACATTTCGACTATTATTTGTTAGGAGGTTCATATTTTTTTCTAAAAAAACCCTCGGCGGGCCGGATTAAATCCTCTCAAGGGCCAGATCCGGCCCGCGAGCCGTAGTTTGCCCACCACTGGTCTAGAGAGTAGTCAGGAGTACCTTTTTTTAGTAGTACCTTTTCATTTATATGAAAAATCCTTCATTAAAAATGATAAATTGGCTCATATAACTTGTAAAACTGCCATCAAAGTTATGAAACTGAGCACTAAGTCTGGAGTGGTTGAACACTTCCTTTGTGAATGATTAGCGTCGTCTCATTAGTGATGGCAAAGTGGATTAGCACCTTGTACAAAGTTATTGGGAGAACGTGAGCGGCTCATCAAGGATGGATGGAACTTGAACGCTGAGAACGCAAGCTATTCTGTACATATAGCTTATTGCTTCTACATGTTTTAATTTAAAATATAATGCAATTAATATTATAAATGCGAAAGTTTGAGTTTTTGTTTATTACTCCTTCACACAAAAATTGCTGCACCGATTTTCATGCATTTTGGCACAACTTGGACTAACACAGAGGATAGTTTTTATAACAAAAAAATGTTCCTGTGGGACTGTTACCACGCGGGCAATGCTGCGGCAACAGCTCGTACGGCTAAAATATAATTGTTTTACGATATTTCTTTTTTTTTGGGTATGGTATTATTATTTTTGGTTGTAGCAACATCATCATCATCATCAGCAGGAGGACGTCCACTGCTGGACATACGCCTCCCCCAAAGAACGCCACAAGTCACGGCCACCAGCCGCTTGTATCCAGCGACTCCCCGCGACTTTGACCAGATCATTAGTCCACCGGGTGGGAGGTCGTCCAACACTACGTCCTCCGGTGCGAGCAAGCAGCGAGCAAAAAGCATTGTCACTTCAGTTTACTCACTCTCTGAACTATGTCGGTTACTCTCCCTCTCGTGCGGATCACCGAATTATGGATCATATCTCTCCCAGAAATATCGAGCATAGCTCTCTTCTCTTCATGATATTGCATTTTAAATATTATTGCCAAATTATGATATTTACTTTTATAAACATTCGTTTAAAATAATCCACGCTAGTACTTCGTTTGTTATCACGCTAGGTCGTACCTAGTACGATTCATAACGTCACTATCCTGCGCATGCGACTACGATAGGCAGGAACCAGTTGAATGCTTTGTTTAAGATGACATTCTGTGTTTTACGTCGGATAAAAATTACAGTTTCTATATTTTTTTAATTTTTAGTAATTTCAAAGGCCGGAAGTATTATCCATTATATCATTCCATCACTCTCTCTAAATTTGGCTGCTCTTTTAAATGTAACAATGAGTAAATAAAAAAATCATTTTTTTTTAATTTTTAAGAAAGAAAAATCTCGCCCCAATTGTGATTTGAACTTTTACTCTTTCGTCTCAACTTAAGCTGACGAATGCTCTAACCAATTGAGCTACAGACGATTCAAATCCTGGAGCGTTAATTCCTTTCTTACCATTTACGCAGGTAGTCTTTGGACTCACATGTAAATAAAAGATAGCTAAAGGAAAATAAAATGTGTTTAATTTCTCTTACAAAAATTATGTTATCGTATCTAACCTATTTTTAAAATGTGGGAAAACAAAACTTCTTCACGTAAAAACATGATATACATACTTAACTAGTATTAGGCGACTGCTGTCACTTAATATCCTGCCACTTACTCGTTCTAATGAAGATAACTCGTGTAACATTAAAAAAAAGATAGTAAGCCTCCCCTAAGTCACCTAAAAAAAAAAGACGACCTATTAATAAAAAAAAGCTTAAAAGCAGCACTAAAACGCGATGACGTTGGAAGTTTTTGCAGTGCTTCGCCAACATGAATAAAACATTGCATGCGGAACAGGTGCTCGTCTGTGATATCTACACATTTTGTAGACAATTTCGTCAAAGCCACAATGCCTATGCCTTTGACGAAGAGAGGCGCGTCAAAGGCCGCCGACCGCCATGTTTGTGGCACTTAATACCTCTACAAGCTGCAGTACACAGAGAGCATATTGATTAATACATGTACTGTCAAATCCATTGAGAATATATTATAGCCTTATGTTACATTATGTAAAAGATAAGATGCTTATGGTGCTAAAATCGGAACTAAACTGTTTTTTTTTATGATAATTAAAGGCAAACAAGCAGACGGATTTTCTGATGGTAAGAAATTCACGCCGCCTAGAGACACCAAAGGTGATAATGGTGCGTTGCCAACCTGAGGCCGGGATCTTAGGCCTGGAACAAAAGTAAGTTTACCGGCTATCTTACCCTCCGAACTGGAACTCGTCAACGGTAAGCATTGGACGTTATGGTGGCAGGAATAAGTAAGGCGGTGGTACCAATCCGGTCCAGTCGCTGTGAAACTCTGCCAGCTAGTAGGATGTCACGACGTTGGTGACGGTAAGCCTATGCTCGCCTTTTACGAGCTGCCTGGCAAGAAGGCAAATGGTCTATTCTGCAAAGGAGTCCGGACCAACCAAGAACTGTTACTAGTGAAACATCATTCCGCTGTCAGTTTGAAAAATGAAATTCTAATAATGATAATCAAATTTTGTGTAGGTGTTATATTGTGTATGTACCTTATGTAATTTCCAAATACCTACTGCTGACTCACTCTAATATAATGAGCTCTCTTTCGTTTTCACTTTATTAATTGACATAAAAAAACACATAGTGAAGTCAGTACATTAGACTGGGTCAACAGTATTTCGAAATTACATTAGGTCTTTAGTTCGCCGGGTCGGCTAGTAAACAATATAATCGTTCACTTGGCAATTGATAGCCTTTGGCTTATCCTGCAAGGAAACTTGACGTGATGACACGTATGTAAGATTACTATCTAATGACGATGATAAATGTTGGTATTTTCACGCCCATATCCCCGAAGAGGTAGGCAGAGGCACAACCAGGGCACCCACGACTAGCCAAAGGCACTAAGTCCTACACTGTGATAGGTGGCAAGCCTATCGCCAACCGGGCACATTTACAATCCCGACCAACATTTTTTTTATATTAGAAAATTGGAAAGATCCAATTTTCTTTTTGTTGGCTGACCCGGGATTCGAACCCGGGACCTCATGCAGTCAAGTCAAACACCCGGACCGCTAGACCACAGAGGCGACAAAAAAAATTATTTCTTCCTGTTAATCCGGATTTTAAGTTATTTGGACCCTTTATACTTTCATATCTGTTGATACGGATCAACATACAAAAGAAAATTGAGTGTTGTAGTGTCAGTCATTTGTAATTATTTGAGGGCGGGATACAGGCAGCCAGAATGAAAGACAGTCAAACAGATAAAAATGTTAAAAAAGTGTTCTGTTACTTCGTTTTATTAGGCAGTGCCAAATTTTTAAATATCTTCAATGTACCTACATAATTTATTTTTATTAATTCTAACTCCACAACGGTACGATAGGGTAGGTACGATTTTGTAACAAATTTTTAACACAAATGTTTCGCAAATGTACTTTTTATTTTCTTATATTTTCTTTCCAAACTGAGTTTGAATAAGTTTACTTTAAGTAAGCTGACCAGTTGCTCCACACTTTGAAGTAGAACACAACAGTGGTTAGCAACGACGTTACGTATTTATTTTTTTTATTTTTTTGTATTATTAGTTAAGATTTTACACATAAAATAAGAAGATATTAAATGAGTTTCCTACTAAATAGGGATAATAGTAAAGACGGAAAATATTATTTTTGTAACAAAATACGCCATATTGGATAAAATATCTATACACTAGGTACTTACAGTGATTTTGGCATTTATTAAAAAGCATACAATGCTTGAGCCACTACACTATGATCGCTTCTTTTATTTTATTTTTAATATTAAACCCCCCAGCGATCTTCTTTCAACACAGAGTAATATTCTGATAGACACTTTAATTTGTCGCAGTGTTTGTTTTATGTAAATTGCATTTTTTTTGTGTAATTATGCAAGATTTTTGGGTTTTAAATAGAACAACTGCCAGGTTAGTAGAAATATATTTTTTTGTAACTTTTGTTCGGCGAGCTATAAATTATAATAAGCTTACATTCAATAAAAGGTACCTAAACCCAACTTATACCTCGACTGATAATAAATAGGATGCTATAAACTTAACGCGGGTGTATGTATTTCTGTTTCTGGCATCATAGCTCTTAAACGAAGAGACAGATTTCGATCAAATTTTTTTTTGTTTGAAAGCTGACTTGATTGAGTTAGTTTTATCTACATTACGGATTATTTTTGTAGGGGAGTTAAGTGATATATTTTTAATTTTATTCATATAATATTTGTTATTCTAAGTTTTTAATGATCGACCTTAAAGTTTTACTCTCGATGCGGTGGTATGATTAAGGATAATTAAGTAAGGGACTTGCTGTGAAGTGGTGTATGTAAAGCAATATCATTGCATCCATAATTATATAAAAGATCGCCTTTCACAGTTGACTGATTACGATTAAACAACTTTTTGAAGTAAAACTTCTTTATCGGGTTTGGAAAAAAATTTAGTGTAACATTTTTTCGTTACGCGTCACGTTTTTCCGTTACGCGCCATCTTTGTTCTTATCCCTACCACGCGTGATTCGAAGTATACTTTCTCCAGCGGAGTAGGGATTGGCAATAAACTTTATTTAACCAATTTCTGTAAAGTTTCATATAGTAAATTCTTTTTTGAAAAATAACGTCATAAAGAAGTTTCACTTCTTCACTTCTTACGAGTGTACTCACAGTACACGCACACATTTTTATTTTACTCATAATATGTATGTTGAAGTGAGTTTAATAAATTAAAAGTTAGTGTTAGTTTAGTGAATGGTTCAATACACACACTCAACTTTAGTCATATATCATTCGATATATTCTTCATTTATTGGCGAAAATATCGACAAATGAAATAAAAATGTATCGTGAGTATCCCGTATAAATAATTAAAAATGTTAATAATACGCGACGATTTTTTAAAATCATATTTAGCCTTATAGCCGTCGTCTTTTTTTATGTTATTTTTTTATGTTATAGGAATGCAAACAAGCAGACGGATTTCCTGATGGTACGAAATTCACGCCGCCTAGAGACACCAAAGATGGTAATGGTGCGTTGCCAACCTGAGGTCAGGATGTTAGGCCTCGAGCAAAAGTAAGTTTACCGGCTACCTTACCCTCCGAACCGGAACACGTCAAGACGTTATGGTGGCAGGAATAGGTAAGGCGGTGGCACCAATCCGGGCGAGTCGCTGCGAAACTCTACCACCTAGTCAGATGTCACGGTGTTAGTGATGATAAGCCTATGCTCGCCTTTTACGAGCTGCCTGGCAAGAAAGGCAGATGGTCTATTCTGCAAAGGAGCCCGGACCAACACGGGGAAAATCATATCGTGTATTAATAAACGGCTTATCAGCCTCTGTAGGTAACGTATCTGTGGTCTTATGGTAGCGCTCAGTACAGTGGAGAGCTCTACAACGTTATTGAGATTCAGACGACGCCGACAAGCCCCACTTCATCATGTCTTCATAAAACCCACTGCACCGAAAGACGCTCTGAAACAATAATCATGAATTATGCATATATTACACGAGAATATTACCGTCATCTCTTACACATAAAAATCAATTGCTGTTCGTTAGTCTCGCTATAACTCGAAAACAGCTAGACTGATTTGGCTAATTTGGTTCTGAATTATTTGTGAAAATACACGTAAGCTTTTAAAAATAAAAAGGAAAACTTCGAGGAAGCTCGGAACAACAACAATTTAAGTTTTTTAAGGCGGAACAAAGTGCGCCGGGACAGCTAGTGTTCAATATTATTGAATATTGAAATATGTGAAAAATAAGAAATTAAAAACTTCAAGATCATTATTTTAAGGTTAATTAATAAGGTCAATTAATCGTTGGAGCTTTTTTTTATTTAATAACAAACAGCACACAGCTTTTATGATGGTAAGAAATAACCGTGGCATATAAGCATCGCAGATGTTATAGATGCGTTATCTTGTGGCTGAGGTATAACGACAGCTGTGCATGTAGGTAGTACCTACGAAGGGTAGTGGGAAGCCACTGGACTAGGACTTATTATGGCGTCAGGAATAGTTAAAGGGTGGATCTCTACTAGGACGAGTTCAGCACGAGGTCTACCACAAGAGGTTTTTGTTGGAAATGAAACATTTAACCGCGCATTTTACGAGCTACCTGGACTTAGGTCTATTCTAGACAGGTGACCCGGACCAACACAGGAAAAAAGTTAGATTAAACGACATCAAACGTTTAAAAAACTTCCTAATAATAGGAAATGCATGACGAGTATACATCAAAGATGTTAATGGTTTTTTGAAAACCTAAAAATGAAATGTTAGGCTAAGAAGACACATAACATTCAAAATTGGGAAGTGTCGAGGGTGAGTTCTGATGTGAAGTGGAGATTGACTCTTGGGACTTTTAGATATTTAGCTTTAGTCTTTTTTCAAAATCTTCTTCGTAATATTTCGGATCGAGGTAAAAAACTGTGACATATCGGATCAATAAAGTGTGAAGCCAATATAAAACATGTTTATTAATAGTTATATATATTAGTATGAAATATCGAAACGTAACTTGTGATATACTTATGTAAAACACTGTTCAAGCTTTCCATGTGTTCCGATCCTTATCTGGGCTATGTCGACAATTTGGAATATCGCGTGCGGCCTCTTTACAGTATGGTGCAATTTTTAAGCGATTTACGACTTTTATATTCATCATTGGATTTTAAAGAAGTGATGCGATGACCAGGTGTGGTATAAAATGATAGATTAGATAAAAAACAAGAAAACGGATTTCCTAATAGTATGAAATACGCATCCCCAGTATATATCAAAGATGGTTATGGAGCTATGCTAACCTGATGTTGGAATGTTAAACATCTTTTGTAAGTAAATTAGTCAGGTGCTACTCAGTATCAAGTTCGGCATGTTATAGCAACTCTGCTACCTAGTCTATTTGAAATATTTGCAATTGCATTAGAGAAAGATATATGAGACAAAAACAGGCAAGCCGACTGAGTTTCTTTGACACTGTCTTTATAGTGAATTAAATAAACATATTTAATTCTTTATTGTACTCAATTTATGACATAAAACATGGACAGTGATCAACAGAAATGTACAAAAGGTGAACTTATCTGTAGGTCTACAGATTTCTTCCAGCCAACCCTAATAATTATAATCTGTGATAAAACAATGTAAGGCACCATGCACAATAAATAAATAACCTAAACATAATAATAATATATAAAAAAACTCATAACAATGTAATACCTACTATAAAACAATATAAATAATATTAATAAATCTAGATAAATACAGTTGAAAGTCACAAATTGTTATGTAAGTATTAAGTAAAATTCTTGGAAATGCTATTCAGGGACCTCTAGAGGAAGTGAGTAACTGAGATTCTACATGTCTCGCCGAGTTCCAATCTGATAAGCAGAATTATAGACTTGTGACAGGAGCCGTTACTTCCTGTGAGTTAGACCAACGGACATGATTTCTAATAGACATCGGACAGGCCAGGCAATTATAAAGGCTGTACAAAGTTTAATAGAGGCTAATGTCGTGTTCCACGTTGATTTATTCTGAGGGTAAGTTCAATTGTTAACTGCAATATTTTATCTTTTAACAGCTAACGGAAGTATAATGGACTGGAAAAATATGAGATTGTGTCCATCGTTTTTTATGGGATATCCAAAGCAGATAGATTGATAGTAAGAAATACTCGTTTTACATAAATAACAATGATGGTCAAGGTGCGTTGCCTCCTATGTGAAGCAAGATCTGTTAGTTTTACCGCTACCCTCCTACCCTTCCTGTACAACTGACAAAAACATTAATGGACACGAACAGTCAAAGCACCATACACACACCCACCCACACACACACACACACACACACACACACGTACAGTCCAACTCCAAACTAAATAAACGACCAGTGCTGGCATAGTAGTAATGAAGGTATGAACCCTTTGGATTTAGGTGTCATAAAACTTATTTTGACAGTGCTTGAAGATGCTAGATGAAGGGCTGCCTTACAAAATGCAGTTGGGATCTATTCTTCAAGGAAGAGATACCGATACGGCTCCAAAAACACACTTCTAATAATATACTCCTCAATAACATAATAATATACTCGCCATGTTGCTCTGAGCTCTTTTTCAGAATAGACTAGCCGATAAACTTACTTTTGCCCGAGGCCTGACATCACGGCCTCAGATTGGCAACGCACCAATACCACCTTTGGTTTGTCTACCAATTTCTTACCATCAGGAAATCCGCTTGCTTGTTTTCCTTCCAATATCATAAAAAAATATTCATTAGATTACTTCAAGTTAGTTTGACGACATGATACATGCCACAAACGTTATAAATAATAACAAAAATAATAAAAGAAACTCATACACTTTAGCACGTTACAATAACTACAAACATAATAATAAAATTTCGTCAAGTGTCGGCAACAAGTTTCATCATAAGATAACATTAATACATTAAAATGATGAAACTCTCAAGCTAATTTAATAAAATATGATGAGTGTAGTTCCTGTTAAACAGTAAACAACGACAGGTGCCGCGTGGGGAGACTCGAATAGTTCAAAATTCAAAGTTGTACTCAAACAGGTCGAGCAAACACTACGCCATCTGGCGACGATTGCGACTTACACTTGCTTTGGGTATAGCTCGATTGCTTTGTTTTGATCACATGGGGAAAACATACATTAGCCTCTGCATGCAGTTTTGTCCACGTAAAAGGCGTTTACTACCATTGAAGGTATTTCTGTTTCTCTTTGACGCATTAAATTGAAGGTAATTATTTAAAGTTAATATTTAGAAAAAAACACTGAACAAGCAGCGCTCGAACAGGGTAATTTTAATTATTTTCATTTTTATGCGCATCTAATACTTTTGCTCTTTTCACATTTACCTATTAGTTAGGGCGTATCTCATACCTACTTAATTTAATTAGTTATTTCACTTAAGATTGGAAAATCTAGTATAGTGTTATTTAATCTTTCATTTATTTTTATGCCCAGGGGATAAACGTACAGACACCAATTAACTTTAGTTAAGTATCGCGAACAAAACATGACTCTTCTGACGGTAAGAGAAAACCGTGACATATCGACACTTTCGATGTTACTGGTGCGTCGCTATCCTGAGGCCGGGATAGAAGGCCTTTTGTGCAAGTTTACCAATGATTACTCTCCAGACCAGTACATGACAGAGTCAGTATGGCGGCAGGAATTGGTAAGACAGTAGATCGCTACCCTGGCAAGTTGCTGCACAGCATTTTACCACAAGTGGTTATTTAATTATGCACAAACAGACAGATAAGAAAACTTACGAATTTAATAATCGAGCAGACAAGATGGTTACTGAATTATTTCACTAGTGCAGAAAGCCAGACTAAACAATCTTACTCGACCAAATCCTTTCCACCTATTGTCACCGTACCGCCAGCACTCGCTCTTGTCATGTTTCAGTTTTACAGCATAAGGTTTTCATATAATTGAGATTATAAGCGTCTTACCGTCAGACTAGTCGGCATGTTTGCCTGCCTATGGTATGAATAATTTAGATAGTTTAGCCGGAACGGACAATAAAAAATTAGAAAATATTGAAATATTCTAATAAAAATGACATGCCCAGGATTGGATATGTGCCCGGTTGGCGGCAGGATTTCCACCTATCACATTGTGGGACTATGGCTTCCTTTTGGCTTCGGCTAGTCGTGGGTGCCGTGGTTGTGCCTCTACCTACGTCTTCAGGAATTTAGGGATACTATTTCGATATCTCTCTTTCTAGATTTACAAAACCTATCGATGTTAATACAATCAAAGGCCTCTTTAATCTAACTGGATTATTTTGCTAATACATTCAGTCACTACTAAGTGTTAGAGTGATGTGTAGCTCTTGGTACCACTGCGTTATTTATTCTTGTCTCTATAATGTTTGTGATCAGTCGTGTTCCGTGCTAGAGAGCAGATTATATGATGGACTTGTACTGGTGGCCTAAATCCCCGTAAAATATATTTTTGTTTATAATAATGGAAGGCAAACAAGCAGACGGATTTCCTGATGGTAAAAAATTCACGCCGCCTAGAGACAACAAAGGTGCGTTGCGAAACTGAGGCCGGGATGTTAGGCCTCGAGCAAAACTAAATTTACAAGCTACCTAACCCTTCGAACCGGAACACGTCATGACGTTATGGCGGCAGGAGTAGGCAAGGCGGTGTTACCAATCCGGGTGAGTCGCTGCGATACTCTACCACCCAGTCATATGTCACGGCGCTAGTGACGGTAAGCCTATGCTCGCCTTTCACAAGCTCCCTGGCAGGACGGCAGATGGTCTAGTCTGCAAAGGAGCCCGGACCAACACGGGGAAGTACATTGTTACATAAAACAGTGCTGTCTTTGTAAATCGATATTAAATGTGTTATTACCAAACATGCAACATATTTCGATATAAAAATGTTATTAATCGATTATATCGGTAAAATAAACATCCATGTTTATTCGAAAGCAATTACTGATGATATAAGGTAGACTGTTATTTTGTATTAGTACCTACTGTAATTACATGTGCGTGTTTGCTTGTCTTGCATGAGAGTATAGGACCCTTTGCGAAAACATGGCGAGTTTTCTGTCAAACCAATTGTTCACTATCAATACTTGCAATTTGATAAACTGTGGTGTTTGCATATTGTATTATGTAAATTTAGATACCTTTATAATAATTCAGGACATAGTGGATATTCGGTGTAATTTTTTAATAGTATAATTTAAACTTTAGTCAGTTCGCTTTTTTTTGATATTGAAAGGCAAACGGATTTTCTAATGGTAAAAAAATTCACAAGAGACACGAAAGATGGTAATGGTGCGTTGCCAACCTGAGACTGAGATGTCAGACCTCGAGTAAAAGTAAGTTTGCCGGCCACTTCACTCTCCAAACAGGAACACGTTAACGGCAAGCACTGATGCTATGGCGGCAGGAATAGGTAAGGCTTTGGTACCAATCCGGTACCACCTAGTAATAATTCATAACAGTCGATTTTAATGGTCCTTTTTTAGAAAGATACTTTTACATAGGTCATAATTTCGAAGTGGTCTTATATTCATCTTGTCACGATCCAACTAGTAGTTTTTGAGTTACACCAAATTATAAATTTTACGTGTATGTTTTATGTTAATGAGATCATCAGATCTCATTAATGTTATCGCCTTGCACGTTCGGCTTTACTTCTTGAGGTCCTGGGTTGGATCCCCGCGTCGGACAGCAAAAAAAAATAAAAAAAATATATTTACAATTTTCTAATAAAAATAACGTTGCTCGGGATTGGATATACGTGCCCGGTTGGCGATAGGCTTGCCTGCTATTGTCGCCTCTGTGGTCTAGCGGTTCAGTTAGTGGACTTGACTGCATGAGGTCCCAGGTTCGAATCCCGGGTCGGGCAACAAGAAGAAAATTGGATTTTTCCAATTCACTAACACAAAAAAAAACGTTGCTCGGGATTGCATATGTGCCCGGTTGGCGATAGGCTTGCCACCTAATACATTGTGCTTAATGTCTTCGGCTGCTCGTGGGTGTTCTAGTTGTGCGTCTGCCTACCCCTTTGGGGATATGGGCGTGAAAATACTTACTTATTAATGTCGGGATCGGGTAGTTTTTAGCATTTTTTTTGTGATTATGCTGTGTAAGAAAATAAATACGCCGGATGCGGTTTTTTAATTAATGATATTTGTAATATTTTAGAAACAGCGCAAAATGAACATTAACGGTATCAGGATGTGACGATGCCATCGCCCGCGGCTAGTAGCTTAGATTGCTAGATTACTCTACTAGTGCAGTTGGTTATGAGTGGATGGTGGTGCCGTGCTCGCCTGGATTGGTTTTTGATTGATTCCATCGTCTTACTTGTTCCTGTCGCAAGATTCAGTGCTCTTATTTGTCACGTTTCGGGTTGAATGGCAGATAATGACTATAAGATGGTAACGTCACAGAACCATCTCTAGTGTCTACAGGGGCCGGTTGTCTAGCCATCAGCTATTTGCTATATCAGTATACCAAAAAACACCAACATCATCTCATCTATTACAGTATTATTTTAATTATCACTTGTTGATGGCTTTATTGTCGTTATAAAAAAAAGTGGGTGTTTTGGTGGTGCCTCTGTCTACCTCGTCGGGGATATAGGCGTAAAGATACTAACTTACTTACTTACTTTTATTAACAAAGAGTATTAAAAATTAAGTATATTTAGTTTAAATTTAAAAACCACTCAGAGGATCTTCAAATCAAAACCAAACGAAAGGCACATATTTTAAAACATAAGAATCGTTCTAAAAAATAAAAACAGCATTTTTAAGAACCTATTTTTTTGGAGGTCGGTAAACCTACAATAAAAATACCGTAAAATAATTAGTGACAGTGTAAATAAACCAGCAATATCTTTGCCCTCAAGTGGCCCCAGTGGGGTCGCGTGCACCCCGTGGCGTGATACTGGGGAACAGTTGTACCCCAGAGATTACCCCGTTTATTACGAATAACCCTAGCTGTCTTTGCCCTCACAATTAATTATTTCGTTTAAAACTTCAACTCGCCGCATGTATATTTGGTATTCATATGCTATGGTTAATGAAATACTAAATATTTCTAAGATTAAACTCAGAAAACGTCTGTTCCGTAGTTTTATTAAAAATTTTAATTTAATCTTGTTTAAAATATTTACTTAGAGTACTTAGAGTATATTCATTTAATGTGATTTTATTAGATACACACTTGTGTGTATTGCCAATAAGATTTTTTTTTTGAGTAAACGTCTATCATTTAGTCAAGTATCTACATGAAGTTGTCACCCAAATTAGAAAACTCAGACTTAAAAATGAATCAAAATAGTCATAAGGCGTCATAGTCGGTCATGTCAGGTCTGACGTTGTGTTAGCATCAAGGATATATAAAACAATCCCTGGACAAATTACAAAAAATGTCGAAATATAATACACTAATTTTACTAGGTGGTAAAATTAGTGTATTATATAGGGCATGTTATATAGGGCTATATAACATGCCCTGATGATGCTTGTATAGCGAAACCGGTTGGCTAAATATAAAAATAAAAAATAATAAAATATATTGTGGAAAGTACAAGTGGTTTTTAAATAAATTACTGACAACATTCCTCTTTTTTTGTGGTTTAAAACGTAACGCTTAACTTATTTCTGCCTTCATAGCGTCAGTGCTTTTGTCGTCTTCCTAGCTGGACATTAGTCATGAGTTATCGATGCACTTATATCATCTTTGGTGTCTATGGGCCATGGCTGTCTATTACCATAAGAAAAAACACTTTATAAAAAATTATAAAAGCGAAAAAATTAAAACCTTCAAAAAAGTTTGTGATGAAGATTATTCACCTTTCATTCATCACCTTGTTAGTAAATGCTTAATAATGTTAACCGAGAAGTTAATGAGATGTTGGCAACATAACTGGATCTGTCGACGAAATCCCAGGGACATAAAAGAAAAGTCTTAATATTTGTGAACTTAGATATTATTATGAACTGATTTATCGTTCAACTTAATCTTAATTATTATGGTTTTGTAATTACTAACTTAATATTTGTAATCTTAGGGAATTGAATGTTTTGGTGCGCTTAAACTAATTATTAACATTACTATTATTAACTAACGATTGTAGCATCAGCAGAAATTTCTTATTTTGATGTTAAAAATTAGTTTTAGCATGTCTATACTTTACATCGTTGAGAATTGGTGGAACTCCATTGAATACACACTTTCGAAAGGTAAACGTTTGTTCTTTTCCACAATACTAGTGTTGACATTAAAAAGGTGTGTATGAATGTCCCATGTAGAATATTATAAAAATAATTAAAAAATAAAACCATGTGATAGGAAATTATAACGTTTCTTTTGCAGTCCTAAAAAATAAGAAAATAGTAAATACAGATTGATACTAAAATAAAATCAGAATTTTGCTTAATATAAACCATACTTACAGTAATAATGATTATTTATTAGCCCGTACAAAGGGTGCCGACATATGGCCGATATTACAGCCAGATTTTATTAACTCTGGCTGTCAGTCAATCCGAAGTATTAGCCGCGTAGACAGCGCATGGCCTCGAGGGCTAGCTTACTATGATACAGGATGTTAAAAATTACAAATAAATTATAAATAGATACGTATTATTTTAAATAAAGATAAAGTTATTGAAAAGCTAGCCTTAATCATATTTTTTTTAATTATTTAGTGTTTGTTCGTTTGTCTAATTTAGAAGTAATTAACTAGTTTTAGTAATAAGAGTAAAAATCCAGCTATCCAGTTAAGTTGTAAAAACCACGTGGTTAGCAATACATTAACCATTTAAAAAATAGACCCAAATATTTTTTGGTGTAAAATAAGTAGTAACGCAGATTGTTTTCAAAATAAGTCAAAAAAATTTCAGAGTGTATCTGTCAAAGGTATTAGGTACAATCATTGCACATTGATACAATTTATTTAATTTTGAAGATATTTGTAAACAAACTATCAATTTAAATTAAATATTCAACTGCTAAATAAACTACACTAACAGCATAAAACCTAAAATAAATAAATACCTATTTAAATAAACTGTACTGACGGTATTTTTATTTTAGCACTTTCCCTGTGCTTGGGTTAAGACGAAAGTGTAGGTACAGGTTCATATCCTGCCTGAAAATAGATACTGTACTTATTGATTTTGTTATTATTGTTTTTTTTATAATATGCGTAAATAGGGTACGTAATGGTAGCTTAATGTTTGTAGTTCGAGTCAGAATATTCTTGCATAATAATTGGCTTAACACCCCGGTCACAAGACAGTAACGCACCTACATCATCAGGAACCATGTACTTGTCAGCTATTCGATCACATATTTTTTTTATGATATTGCAAGGCAAAGAAGCAGACGGATTTCCTGATGGTAAGAAATTCCCGCCGCCTAGAGACACCAAAAGTAGTAATGGTGCGTTGGAACCTGAGGCCGGGATGATAGGCCTCGGGCAAAAGTAAGTTTATCGGCTACCTTACCCTCCGAACCGGAACACGTTGTGACGTTATGGCGACAGGAATAGGTTGTTGTACCAATCCAGGTGAGTCGCTGCGAAATTGTTAGTGACAGTGAGCCTATGCTCGCCTTTTACGAGCTACCTAGCTGAAAGGCATATGATCTATTCTGCAAAGAAGACCGGACCAACACGGGGAAAACGAAAAAAATGCGTTTAATTTAAAAAAAAAACAAACAAAATAAAGGTAACTGTAGCAACCTAAAGAGACTGCATTTTACAAACATCCTGTATTCAATAAACCGATACCGCAGGCGTTTAGCTGACAAGTATTGTGCCCACCCCACCGTTTAGGCCGCCTTTGTCCCACCGACTCCCGCGCACTGTTGTAAAACACATCATAATTGATTTAGTTGCGCGTGAAATTCCGTGGTAACGTTTATTTTGATTTTTGCGCTACAATAATTTATTATAATGTTTGATATATCAATGAACTACTAATATAGCACAAATAATAGGTAAAATTTGGTTCTATCGACAAATTTTAAATAATTGTGTTAAGTGTAATATATTCGTATATATAACTTATGTCCATTTTTAATAAATGCTGCTATCATGACTTATAACGTTGTCGTTATATCGTCATCGTTAATTGTTATTTTCAAAGTAAAGTATCGTCACGCTCATATCCCTGAAGAAGTAGGCAGAGGCACAACTAGGGCACCCACGAATGGCAATCTTATCGCCAACCGGGCACATATCCTATCCCGAGTAACATTTTTTTATTAGAAAATTGGAAAAACCAAATTTTCTTTTTGTTGCCCGACCCGGGATTCGAACCCGGGACCTCATGCAGTCAAGTCCAACACCTGAACCACTAGACCACAAAGGCGATATTTTTATTATAAAAAACCGTCTGCTTGTCTCCTCATCAGTAAAAATCGTCGGACTAAAAAATCACTAAACTGTTGTTTCCTGATACTGGTTTTAAATAATCTTGATGATAATTCTAAGTTCTTTTGGAACGATTCACTGTCAGTGTAACCTGAACGGTGACCACCACTTGTGGCAGGACTATCAGGGATGCCGCTTTTAGGTTACCTACTGATATAAATACCTTTTGTAAAATAGATCGGCAGCCCGTGTTGGTCCGGTCTTCTTTGTAGAATAGACCATCTGCCTTCCTGTGCCAGGCAGCTCGTAAAATGCTCACCGCATACGCTTGCCGTCACTAACACCGTGACATCTGACTAGGTGGTAGAGTTTGGCAGCGACTCGCCCGGATTGGTACAACCGCCTTACCTATTCCTGCCGCCATAACGTCATGACGTGTTCCGATTCGGAGGGTAAGGTAGCCGGTAAACTTACTTTTGCTCCAGGCCTAACATCCCGGCCTCTGGTTGGCAGCGCATCATTACCACCTTTGGTGTCTCTAGGCGGCAGGAGTTTCTTACCATCAGGAAACCCGTCTGCTTGTTTGCCTTCCAATGTCATAAAAAAGCCTTTTTGACTAGCAATTCGTAAAAACCAAGGATAGATTAGGTAACTAAATACCAACAAGACAACACTTGTGGTAGAGTGCTATGCAGCAACTAGAACGTGTAAGAATTCACATCGTTGTAGTAATTTGCCGACATAGTAAAAGTTCTAGTTCGGAGAGTACCCTATCAACTTGAGTGATCTACTGATCATTGTCTCGTTCAACAGCGGCGCACCAGTAACATCTATGGTGTCTAAAGACCACTGTTGTCTCTTATCAGCATTGTCATCAGGAAAGCCGTGTCATTTTTTTGCTGTCTTATATAAAAAAAAAAGTAAAATGCAGTTTCCTGGCTATATCCAAAACGTAGACAATGCATAAAGAAGACAAAGCACAGTAGAACAACTGGCTGCCCGCTGTCCCAGCTTCACACCATTACCAGTAGAAGCAATAGAGCAATTAGCAATAGCAGTAGACATATGTGTTTTTGTAGTATGTAACAAATATAGACTATATCATCAGGTATAGTGTAGGACTTTAATAGTAACTTTCATAATTTTATTATCTTTTAAATAGGTCCAGTAAAAGCAAACCCTATTAAATGCAAACACATCTTTCCTCTTTGTAATATTAGTATAGATATAATCAAATATAAAAACTTCTTTGAAAATTATGCTTTTAAGGATTTTCATATCATCGTAACAAGGTAAGGTCACATCCTTTTAAAGATACCTCCACTTCCCACGAAATTAAATTTCAAATATTAAATTAGCTCTATGAAAGATACCTGGGGCCTTGCTTTCAAAGTTATCTCAATGTGGAACGAAACTCTATCTACCACTGTTCTTATTGTAATGTTATTTTTTTTATGATATAGGAAGGGAAACAAGCAGACGGATTTCCTGATGGTAAGAAACTCACGCCGCTTAGAGACACCAAAGGTGGTAATGGTGCGTTGCCAACTTGAGACCGGTATGTTAAACCTCGAATAAAAGAAAGTTTACCGGCTACCTTACACTCCGAACCGGAACACGTCATGACGTTATGGCGGCAGTAATAGGTAAGGCAGTGATACCAATCCAGGCGAGTCGATGCGAAACTCTAACACCTAGTCAGATGTCACGGTACTAGTGACGGTAAGCCTATGCTCACCTTTTACGAGCTGCCTGGCAAGGAAGACAGATGGTCTATTCTGCAAAGGAGCCCGGACCAACCGGGGAAAATGTTATTGTATAATGTTATTTTAATAATAATGACAATTATCCCTGTATTCGTCTGAGTCCTCTGTTCACAATAGATAAGCTGGTGTCCTGACTGAAAAGTTCTAAGTGGCGAGCAAGGAAAACGGGTCATTACCAACAAAACCAATAGTGGTAGAGCGCTGTGAAGAAACTTATCCGGGTGTGGATCCACCGCTTTACCTATTCCTACTGCCATAAAGACAATGCTATGTTCTTAACATAATGACCCCGGACCTAGGACAGCGAAGAACCTACAACAACTACAGGCTACCGTTATTACTCACCATCAGAAGAGCCGTATGATGGTTCGCTGTTTTTTTTTGCCATAAAAAATAATAAAAATAACTTTGACAATGACTCGTTCTGTGCTTCTCACCTAATTTAGCTATCCCGCGGGAACCCGTTTAGAAATCGGGACAAAAAATAGCCTTTGTTACCCTCCAGCCTCATAAATATCTTCATATACAACAATTATACTATAGCATCGCTACGTTATGACATGGAAGAAAGACAAATTAACATACTTCCGCATGTATTGAGTAATATGTACTAATAATTTGATGTAAAATATATTCACGCCCACATCCCAAATAAGATACAAATAGAGCACCCACGACTAGTCGAAGGCAATAAGTGTCACAATGTAATAGGTAGTAAACCTAACGCCAACTGGGCACATAACCGATCCTGGGCAACGTTACTTTTTAAAATACTAGCTGTCCCAGCGAACCTTTCATTATTCATTCATTCCATTCCACCCGTTCATGATTTCACTCGTTTTTTTTTTCATGTTAATACAAGCCAACTATGTCCTATAGACAACATAGATGTTATAGTCATAGCTCTCTTATAGCCGAGTTTCTAGGACTAAAGTGTAAGCCTACCGGCTACCCGTTAGGGCAGTGGAGGGTATTTCAGAACAAGCCAACTATGTCCTATAGACAACATAGATGTTATAGTCACAGCTCTGTTAGAGCCGAGGTGCTAGGACTAAAGTGTAAGTCTACCGGCTTCCCGATAGAGTAATCGAGGGTGATTCAGACCAGAACGTAACTGAACACTTTCACACGACATGAATAGGTCAGGCAGTCCGCACTGTACCGTCAGGCAATAATTAAACAAAACAGTATCCAAAATTAAGAGATTATCAACAGCGAAGTTGTAGTCACGTCCGTTCTTCAACTAACATGAGTTCATCCATAACGTTGCCATTCTTTCATAATTTGCCCCGTGTTGGTCCGGGCTAATTGCAGAAGAGACCATCTACCTTCCTGCCAGGCAGCTCGTAAAAGGCGAGCATAGGATTATCGTCATTAACACCGTGACATCTGAATAGGTGGTAGAGTTTCGCAGCGACTCGCCCGGACTGGTAACACCGCCATACCTATTCCTGCCGCCATAACATCCAATGCTTGCCGTTGCAAGCCGTGCCGTGCCGTTAGCCGGTAAACTTACTTTTGCTCTGTTGTCTCTAGGCGGCGTGAATTTCTTACCATCTGGAAATCCGTCTGCTTGTTTGCCTTCTCATGAAAAAACATTCAAAGATAGACACAAATTTTCTCTGCTTATTATGTAAAATATAGGCAAAATATTATCATTCATTGTGCACCCCCAACACAGCATAGTGTGTAGTCACGCACAACGGGCCTGCTAATGAGAGATAATCCACCCTTCTCTGGCAATCTCTCTCTCTATCTGATTCTATTGATTCAACGAAATGCCTGAACAGATGAATTTCATTTGCACATTTGCTGTGATTCATTTTTATTATTTTTGTGATGTTGTTGCAATTATTTATTTTTATGAAAACGTAACTAAATATAAAATTAAGTGATTAAAAATGAGAAACAATTTTATATTGGTTGTAATTTTTATTAAGCAGTCGCTAAACTAATTTTAAGTTATAGCTATCTTCTTTAACAAATGTAATAGAAAGAGACAAAACACTTCTAGCGCTGTCAGATTAGTCTATACACGACGTCTACAGACGCTTAATCTACTACTCTGGAAACGTTGATTGAAAATGTCACCATTAGACATGTTCGAACTAATCTAACATGTTTAAGTGTTCTAACGCTTTTGTTACATTTAAAAAAAAATAGCGTTATTTTTAAACAAGTTTTTTTTGTGAACAACAGAATCACCGGCAATATTTTACTGTTTCCCCTAAGTAATAGAAATTAAAAATAAATGAGACAAAACTCAATTTAAGATTTGTGTTTTAATTATTCTAAAATCGAACCATCCTCTAGCATGAACCACAAAATTAAATAATCGATCTATTTTTAGCTAACTCCATGGAACCCGTGTACTGTACTGCGTCGTTTATATGGTAGGTACTTGGATTATTAGACTTAATACTCAAGTGGTAGATAGTGGTAGATTTATACTTTGTGGCGAGTTCGCCGACAAGGTCCACTAGAGCATTCATAACTAGACGATGGAAAGCTGTTCAACAGACCGCCGAAGTTGGTATCATTATCTTAACTCTCACGTATACCTGCCACCAAAGCGCCATTGCTCGTCATGCAGGAGGGTATGTACCTACATAATATTAATGTAGCAACGCACAAGTAACACCCTTTTTTTTATTGATAAACATATACATATGTTTAATTTTACATTATGTTCTATGTTACTTACATTGTAACAAAGACTTTAATACCAACTTAAATCTTGGAACACTTTAATCTGTGTTTTTAAAAAATATATGTTTATAGTGGTAAGTCCTTAGGGGATGATAGTCTCTTGCGTTACGAGATGTTTCAGTTTGTTCATTGTCATATGACATAAAAAAGTAAAATATTATTTAAATCTTGTTGCAACTTTCAACCTCCTCTAGGAAACCTCACCTAGGATATATATTCACCCGTTACACAGGACCGGCGTTCTAATGAGAGATAATCCACCCTCTAGCGATCTCTGTTCTTCGATCTACTGATTTTGTTGATTCAATATGCGTACACTCAGTCCCAAAAGTGAATACAATAACGAAATTGTCGTGGCTTAAAATAAAGTGGTGTAAGGTCTTCTTGTTCTAGTAAGTATTTTTAACCTCCGACGAAAAAAGATGAGTGTTATAAGCATATAAGGCGTGTGTCTCTGTGTGTGGTGTGTGTGTGTCTTCTGATTTTTTTAGGACTGTTATGATCGTAATGGTTCTTAGCTTATGGTAAATTTTATCTAAGGTTATTGATTTTTTTTATTTAGTGGTTACAAAACCAGCATTTTTATATGTAAATAAATGTTTAACATTTCTTAAAGACATTTGCACTGTTCCACCTAGATTTAATTTATTATTAAATTTATGTGCAAAAATGTATTTTTAAAAATATCGACAAAATTCTATTAAGTGCCGGCTGTGAAATATGTAAATTATAAATAAATAACTCTGTGAATGTTATATAAATTCACAAACCCCAAAGTGTAACACAATTCTTTGCAGAAACATATACACGTAGTAATGTAATATCCGTAAATTTTAAAAAGTACCCTTGAGGAAAGGTTAAAAATAAATTTAATTTATTTGTATCAAAGAATGAGTGTATTACATGACGCATCTCACACACAATTTTTAAACCCGTTTCTGAAAGTTTTTTTTGTCACTCATTACGGCTCTGAAATGCTATTTTTTACGTAGTGTGGTAGGAACTGATTCGCTTTATGTAAAAACGTCAACCTAAAATGATTGTCACATTATTTAAATTTTAACCATTTTGACATTGACTGTACATTTGTTGCGATTTAATTTCATTAGATGTTTTGTAGGCTGTTGTGATCTGTTTGGGGTATATTTTAATAAAGAAGGGGATTAATAGGCAAGTGGTTTACCGGCAAGTAAGTGTTCACTGCAGCCCACTGAAACTCTGTTTAAGAAACTGGTAACAACCAAATACGGATGACGGATACAGAAATGTATCATGTCCTGTGTAATATTTTTGAAATTCCTTTTTATTTTATTTTTATTTAAGATTTAATGACATTAATAATAATTTTCCATTATTAGTTTCATCAAACATCAACAACTATCAAGTGTTATTTGAAAACAAAGAAATACCTAGAGCTGACGGTAAGAAGTACTTTTCAAATTGATTGATGTTTCACATTTTCACACTAAGCATTTTCTTCTTAAAATAAATATAGTAATATTCGGTAAATAGTTTAAATAAAGTCAAACCACAAAGACAGATTTCAATTTCAATTTAACTAAGAATACAAAAAAATAGGATTCCCCTCAAATTTCCATCAAATCCTGATTTAGTTGCAATGGAAACACTTAAAAATATGCTCTTTAAAATACATTAAAATCGGTTCAAAAATTATCAAAAATTGTTGAACATAAATAAAAAAACGCGCCGAAAATAGAACCTCCTCCATTTTTTGAAGTCAATTGAAAAGAAGTGTCATGCTGGGCAAAAGTGAAGAACGCCCACACATGTCCAACTTGTCCATGTTCCCTTGTAGTCAGCTGCGTCTCACTAAGAACTCTACATAACATTTAACCCCGACTAAGTCCTGTAAGTGTCCCCTGTACACTTGCACCATTTGCAGCACAATACGCTACTAATCGTACGACAAAAGCACGGTTTAGATATAAATACAAATCGTGTTGTTTTCGGTCACACCCCGCTGTTCAGCTCTTTACTCGTAAGAGGGACTGTACAATGTCACACCTTCGGAATGATACGGACTTACCTTAAAAAATATATTTTAAAAAGAGCAGAAATCAAGAATGCGAATTTCTATTATTTTCTAACGCAGGTATGTGATGACTCCATCGTCCGGATAATATCGGAATTTTAGTTAACAAAAACTGATACCGACGCTGACGTGTGGTATATAAATAATTTTTTGTGTTTCCCTTTTTTGATAAAATAAGAACAAAAGAGTCTTGATACTTTAAGCATGTCAATTTACTTAAAACATAGTACATTATCCTGATTTAATCGATAAGTTCTTCGGTACATATTAAATGTCTATGTATGTAAATGTCGTATTCAAACTAGTCTAGTGAAACATATTTTGTCTTCTTTACTTGTGTTAAAAGTTTAGTTAGTGCACAGCTATAGTATCTGCTATCAAGATAGGTGTCGCCCTTTTGGCTATTCATCTCTCATTGCTTCGGTGCTTAACGTTGTCGTGTTATGCGCATTCAGTATAAGGTAGCAGAAGTCGTGATTATACTACACTATTAATAAAAAGCTACATGTAAATCAAAGAAATATAAAACTGTACTTAATAACAGATACTTTACTTAATCTCAGTGCATGTTAACCTAAGTTTGTTGCATTAATGTAACATATACATGGTGTTTTTATTTATTATAGTACTAGCGGCTCGTCCCTGCTTCGCACGCGTATAAAATACACATATGAACCTTCCTCTTTAATCACTTTATCTATTGAAAAAAACCGCATCAAAACCCGTTGCGTAGTTTGAAAGATTTAAGCATACAAATACATAGGGACTGAGAAAGCGACTTAGTTTTATACTATGTGGTGATATTGTAAAGGGTTCTTAACATCACCCTCGCGAAACGTAGTGAGGGGCAAGAGTGCTGAGATTTTTATTGTTCGCATTTGATCGCGTTTGGATCACGCGCGACTCGGCCCAGATTATTTTGGCGAATAAATTATCGTTGTTTTATTGCAACGCGGATTGCAGAGGGGTCTAGTGGAAAATTGTTAAGTTGATAAATGCGGAACACGGAATTTTATTTCGCAAACTATGTATTCGTATTTGTTTTAGCCGGATAGACCAGTCTATTCATTTTTTAGTCTTGTAGATATTTGTTGGACATTTATTTTTGATTGCTGAATTTTTGCTTTTAGCTAATTTTGAACGTATACATATACCGAAACGGTAGATATAGGTATATAGAACCGGTAAACTTTGTTGCGTCTGATGTCAACTAAGTGCAGATTTCAATATTTCTAACCTTTTGAACCTGAACTGGCACGAATATTTAAAAAACAAAAGTAGCTGATTCCCGTAGGTGTCTTCGAATTTTAGCAAGACTAACAACCAGCATTTGTTATTATAAATGGTATTTTTTGGCAAAAAGCAACTACAGCATGCTGCTCCCCTGTTGGTAAGAGATAACCGCAGGCTTTGGATACCCTAGATGTTATAGGTGCGTCGCTGAGTGGCTAGGGTGTTAGACCAATTGTACAAATCTACCGGCTGCCCTTTTCTCAGGATCGGAACATGACATTGTCACTATGTTGCAGCAGGAATAGGTAAGGCGACAGATTTCAGGCAAGTCGCTGCATAGAACTCTAGCCCCAGTGATCTTGTTGGTAATGACCCGTTTAGCCTTTGTTCGCCTCAGAATTCAGACAGAAGAAATCAGAATTAGTGATCGCTAGTATCGTGTTCTATGTTGGCTAAGTTAGCCAGTAGACACACACATAGCCTAAGATAGCGACGCTCCAGTTATCTCCGTACAGCCGCCTGCTTATTCATTTTATTAAAATAGGGTTTTAGCTCCCGTACCAGCTTCGTACGGGTTCTATGTTATTATACAAATAAACCTACCTATCGCCTCTGTGGTCTGGCGTAGCCCTTGACTTCTGGAGGTTCCGGATTCAATCTCCGGGCAACAAAAAAAATAGAAAATGTATATTTTCAATTTTGTACTAACAATAACGTTGCACAAGATTGGATATGTGCCCAGTTGGCGATAGGCTTGCCATCAATCCAATTGTGGGACTAAGTCTCTTCGGCTTGTCGTGGGTGCACTGGTTGTAAGTTTGCCTACTTCCTCGGAGAAATGGGCGTGAAGATTCTTTTTGTTATAAACTTTCTTCTCAAATCACTAATCTATTGAAAAATATTTGTGTAGTTTTAAGATCAAAGCAGACATAAGCATAGGCAGCGGAAAGCGACTTTGTTTTAACTTAGTGATAAAAAATGTTAGGTTGTGTCAAAGCCACAGCGTCACTTGTGTACATGAAACACTCCTTAATTAATGCACGCTATTGAAATACACGTTCGCACATCCAAGTTAGCCTTAATATTTGTTAGCGTGAATATATTTGCAAGCAAACACCGTTCCGTTACAACCCGTGCTGCTATCGGTCTGCCATCTAGCGAATAAACGACAACCATCTTTGCACATTTGCGTTGACAAAGTCTAAGTCAACAGTATCTTTTGCATAACCTCCTTTTTTAATGCATTTAAATTATCTCTGATGAATATTTGATTCATTATTCATGAATACTGTGTATGTGTTACTCGAATAGTATATTTTGTGACTGTCAGGGAAATGGAAATACTGCTATGGATATACGGAATATGCTGTATGTGTAGCGTCAAGCACGAAGATCGTATAAAAACGCGTACGCGTCCACAGAACAAGTAAAATTACTACGTACAGAAGACGCACTATGACAGTCGCCTAAGGTATTGAGGCTGTATGCGTAAAATATCAAGATACGTAGGTAACAGATGGTGGGGTGGTAGAATGATGACTGGGAGATAACACCGTAAAACCAATAGGTGTAAAGAGGTTAACTTAAGAAACGCAAAATAAAGGCTAGATATGAAGCTGACTTATGGGAAATGGCAAAGTCAAATCAATAATTTAGCTTAATTTGATTGCAGAACATGTCTTCAGAAATTGTCATAAAAATGTATAAGCATGCCAACTACGACAACAACTAAAATTTAAACAAAGTTGTTATTTACATTTATGCGCAAAAAATAATTTACTACAAACAATTATAAACGCTAGGTTTTTTTTATGTTATAGGAAGGCAAACAAGCAGACGGATTTCCTGATGGTAAGAAATTCACGCCGCCTAGAGACACCAAAGATGGTAATGGTGCGTTGCCAACCTGAGATCAGGATGTTAGGCCTCGAGCAAAAGCAAATTTACCGGCTATATATAATAGGTAAGGCGGTGGTACTAAGCCGGGCGAGTCGCTGCGAAACTCTACCACCTAGTCAAATGTCACGGTGATAGTGATGATAAGCCTATGCTCGCCTTTTACGAGCTCCCTGGCAAGAAAGGCAGATGGTCTATTCTGTAAAGGAGCCCGGACCGACACGGGGATAGGTCACGGGGATCGGGGGTAGATAACGAAAACTATGTATGTTATTCTTTTTAAAATATTATTAAACACGCTTTTGTGACATTATGAGTAAGACAAGGAAACAAAATGATATAATGTCAACGGGATTTAAATACAACTTTTTATTTTTGTATAGATTGTACCTACTAGTAATGAATAATAATATTTAACACTGGATACTTTCTGTAAGGTACTTGGCGTTAATTTTTTTTATGTATTTATGCGTCTTATTTTAGAGGTCGCCTCTGTGGTCTAGCGGTTCAGTTGTTGGACTTGACTGCATGAGGTCCCGGGTTCGAATCCCGGGTCGGGCAACAAAAAGAAAATTGGGGTTTTCCAATTTTCTAATGAAAAAAAAATGTTGCTCGGGATTGGAAACGTGCCCGGTTGGCGATAGGCTTGCCACGATATCGATATGCGATATCCAAAG
>NJDD01000443.1:348305-360516 GCA_002245505.1 Calephelis nemesis
CTGATTCTGATTCACCTATCACATTGTGGGACTTAGTATCTTCGGCTAGTCGTGGGTGCCCTGGTTGTGCCTTTGCCTACCCTTTCGGGGATACGGGCGTGAAGATACTTTTATGTATTTATGCATTTACGTAATACGTAAATGCTCTTATTAATAACCATAGAGATATGTTAGTATAAAGTTGATATTATAGCCTGTATAAACCCATTAAAAACTATTATAACAGCTTGAACCTTGGAGTACATATCAACTTTGGTTCATGTTAATTTTTTATTATATATGTGTAGTTTCTTTATTTTTAATTATTTTTACGGAATACTCACGGGGCGTACTCAGACCCGTCATGACCACGGCCTATGCAACTAGGCCGAAATATCGACAAATAAAATAAACAGAGATCGAGAGTATCCTGTATAAATAATTTAAAATGTTTGTAGGGGGTTATGGATTTTTTAAGTTTTTAGGTTGATTTTTATATACAAGATACTAGCTGACCCAGCAAACTTCGTATCGCTTGACATTAATGCTTCGACAGTAGCGCAGTCTGTCGGATCCGATGTGAAACATTCCAAAATCAACAACGACTTATTATTAAAAAATTGTGAATCTAAACCATTCTCGAATTCCCTTGAACACGCACAAAAACTTTCATCAACATCGGTCCAGCCAGTTCAAGGAGTTCAGTGACATACACACTCACAGAAGAATTATATATATAAAGATATGTGCTTCTTTTACGAAGACTTTATCCACTCCATTCATAAAATAATGATCAGTTATACAAAATCTATTAAAGAAAGACGAGCCTATTGTCAGTAAAATGGTTCGAGCTGGTATTTGGGCCAGCGACCCACCTGCACAAACATCCCGATGAATAATTAAAAATTTTACCGAAATCGGACCATAGCGCACTGTGACATATGTTTTAGTTGCTCTACGGCATTATATAGTCTATAAAATATTATAATAGCTCTACTGGGACTATTGTGTTTGTTGGAAATCTGCTCAAAACTCTACCTAACTTTTAATAAATCTAAGCATTTTTTTATGATTTATTTAACGACTTTTCAGATAGCATGCGGATGCAAACATACACACAATATGTTCGTAGTTACACATCCTTACTTTTTACTGCACGCACGTCTTTGAGCATGCCCGCATGCTATAAGACAGCAAACAAGCTGGAGATCCCTGTTAGTAACAGAGAATAACTGATTCATCATCACCGAGCAGAAACTGTTAAAGTTACAGCCATGAAATTTGGTGAGTGCGGCCGTTTTCCGTTTTAAGGAATTTTGGAAATTCTGTCCCTAAAGGGGTGAAATAGAGGATGAAATTCAGTATTGAAGAACATAATTTTTTTAAGTATAAACATCAAACCTAATTTTTAGGCTACTTATGAAATATAAGCAAATATGTATTTAAGCGTTTCTGGAAATTCTACCCCTAAGGGGGTGACATAGGGATTGAAAGTTTGTATGAAAGTCCTTATTAATGGGCTATAATCAGTACGCGAGCAAACCCGCGGGCAACAGCTAGTAATGTATTAGATGTTTAGGACTACAAATAGAACTTCCTAAGTATCATCCTCACTTGGCCGATATTCCAAGTACCAGAACCAGAAGGTTTGTAGATTCATCTTTCGGACTGAAAGACTTGAAAATCACTTCCAAAGAAGTATTGCTGGAGAATTGCAATGTAGGCGCTTTAAAAGCAAGGCATGGAACCGATATCAAAAGTACAAGTTATATACCGGTGCGTAGCGGTTCTTCACATTTTGATACCTCAATACCGCTTCCAAAGTGGGTACCTATACTCTGTATACGGGTACTGTCCCGATGCCGATACCTAGCAAATACTACAGGTATTTACCAACTACCAAACCGACAAATATAAATACTTAAAGGTTAAGACAAAATACAGATGAGGTATTGCAAATTTTCATTTTTAAATATCAGTATATTTTAAATCTGTCCAGTAGAAACTTCAATTAAAGTTATAACAACAATAAATAAAAAAAGGTAATATTAAACCAATAGCGATATAAAACTCTTAAACCAATAGTACCGGTACTAAGACTAATACCGATACTGAAAGTACAGGTAACGCCTTTGGTATCGGTATGGCTCAAAGACCGTTAGTAACTGTCCCTAAAAATACCAGTACTTAAAGCCCATTTTCAAAGCAAAAATCTTTAAGCTGATTCTGACTTACTGTAGCTCCATTTTAACCCCCGACGCATAAAGAGGGGTGTAAAAAGTTTGATGTGTCTGTGTGTGTGTCTGTCTGTCTTTGGCATCATAACTCCCGAACGGATGCAGTGATTTCAATTAAGTTTTTTGTATTAAAAGTAACTTATGTGCGAGTGTTCTTAGACATGTTTGATGGAAATCGGTTGAGCCGTTTAAAAGTTGTGGGGTTGAAAGTGGGGAGATTAACCGATTTTTTTACTTTTTAAAGGGAAATTATGTTTTTGTGTCGGGGGTATTTTCAATTTTTAATGTAATAGTTATTAAGTACAACACTACTTTTTGTTAGTTGAGTTGTGCTTCCTATTAAAAAACACACGTATCTCCTAGGGTTTAGTCAACCAGACTACTGAGTTTAAGATATAAGTTGTGCGCAGTTAGTCAACTACCCTCAAAACCGGAACCCCCGGTTAATAAACTATAGTAATTAATGACATTACGTAACTTTAATTAACGTATGTGGATTTTACACGCGTTACGTTTATTACGTCTCGTGTTAATGGCTGGATTTTAAACCGTCCATTTCGACCCCAGGGGTGATTGAGATATTGATGTTAACAATCCAGATATTTATAATGCTTTGTGAAACGCCCTTTTGACAGCTGGCAAGTATAAATCAGGTGGAGTTTAACACAATATGTAATGGTTCTCTGTTAGGTTTAACTAATAGTCGAATTTAACGTGTTAAATTAATCTTTTAACCGTTGTAATTACTTAGTAATAAAGGTTACTGGGTATTTCTATTGAGACAGACGGTTAAAAATAGGTAGTACTCTAGTAGAGTACTGAGTAAAAAATACTTATCGATACCTTCAATCAATGCTGCTCGTTTTGGGGCCAAAATTTGGTCAAATTTTGGCTTTGGCAACGAACTAGGATATTTTAAGGCATCTGTTCAACTCGAACCGACTAAAAACGACACTATGACCTTCCTGCGGCCCGGCTAGGAGCGAGATAGGGTCGCGTTGGCATTCACTATCTCGTCTGTTCAAAGTGACCAAAGCCATATTAAACATACATAGCAAATGCTGACATGCGGTGGTAAAGAGACTAGCGGAAGCCACAGATGAGCACGTTCTGATGCCCCAACACCAAAAGATGCTGCATCCATAACCTACACAGATAGAATACAAAGATTTTTGTATCAATGTGTGTGTCGGTGAATTTGTACATATGCTGAAGATTTTATTAAGTAAAATAGATTTAAAACTTGGTTCTTGTCTCATTTACCATACTTTTAAATTTGTGAAGACTGAAAATCACCACATCCTGGTAAGATAGATACAGGTAGGTACACTACAGGTAGGACAGATCTACCTATCCTATCTGTAGGATTCCGTCTACTAGGTCTAGTGGTACAGACATGCCGCACATATCTTTTTAAGTATATTATATTACACGTTATGTATCAGCTGTTCCCTATCAGCTCTAGCCCTTACATAACTTGTAATAGGGCCTTAGGAGCGTAGAGTACTAGGGTGCTGGGTCTTTAGATTCTCCTGATTAAGATATTCTGTATCACCAACAATCATGGTAGTCGGTTCAGCGTCTATGGACGAAAATTGACTCTTACCATCAAAAGAACACATAAAAATGGAAACAATAATTTAGGTTTGTACCTATTATAATAATGTGGTTTTTCGAAACTTGATGTACCAAAATGTGCGGATAATAGACAAATAATTATCAATAAAAAATTTAAGAAAAGAATTCGGCACACGTTCCTAAAAATACAGCCATTTAAATGTTTTATTTATATTGTATCTTGGTTTTTAATTGCGTATTTTTGAAGTCAAAACTTCTTTAGCGGCGTTGTGCACTTTTTTTGGAATGGGTAAAAACTTCTAAACTCGAGTCAGAACAAGTGACCTGCTCGAAAATTGTGTAAGACGGCACAGGGCGCCTGCGCAAATTTTCGTGTTGTCATGTTTGTGTACGATAGCGCAATAAATGAATATTGTATTCTACCACATAAATGACAGTACTTTCACACTGATAATTAAAGCGATTTGTGCAAAATTATTTCCTAACTATTCCAAAATAACAAAATGCACAACGTTAATATTAAAGTTTTTACTTCTGCCGGCAATCCCGGAGTGTCTAACTAGTGGAGTCTAATCTAGAAAGTATACGTACCTATTTGAGTAAAACATAATAACAATTTAAACAGGAAATCCTAACAACAATTTAAATACCGGAAATTTGTGATGTTTTTAACTTTTTTTACTGATTGCTCTGTAACTTTAAAACTATATTGTTGAGATACATTTATTTGCAAGTTTTTTAAAGTTCGTGCTTCTTTTTAACGACAATTATTTGTAGAGTATTCGCATATTTCGGTTAATCTAGTTTCGAAAACTATGATCTGTAGATAGAAGCTTTTGTCAGTCTCTAACTTGTGTCAACTATAGTCTTTTTTTAATTAGTCTCGTCGAACAGCTAGAAAGTATACTTACCAATTTGACTAAAACATAAGAACAATTTTAAACAGAAAAACCTAACAACAATTTAAATACCAGAAATTTGTAGTGTTTTTAAAGTTTTTTTAATGATTGCTCTGTAACTTTAAAGCTAGATATTTAAGATACTTTTATTAGCAAATTTTATAAGAGTGTTTGCTTCTTTTTATCGACAATGATTTGCGTAGCATCCCCCCCTCCCCTATAACACGGCACTGACTGATACTAACCGAGGAGAGTCGTTGCTCTACTACCTAGTATCTGGATAAAAACATAAAATAATATTAGTACAATTTCCCCCAATACCCGCTGCAATCTGAAAATGTATTAATAGTTGGGGTGATGAAGGTTTATTTATTTTTTATGGTCCAACAAATTCCCGGAGCCGCTGGGGTGGAACTTAATGAGATGCGGAGCAAACAGTCCTTGGTATTCCTTAGAGGACTCCCTCCCTAACTTTGGAGTTTTTTGATTCATTGTGGGTATTTGATGAAAGCGTTAGTTTATTGCAATTTATTCGGTAGGTGCTATATTGGTAAAAGATTTTTTAACCGACTCAAAAAAAGGAGGAGTTCCTCAATTCGACTGTATTTTTTTGTTTAAAGAAAAAGTAACTTTACGCCCATATCCTCAAAGAGGCAGAGGCACAACCAGGACACCCACGAACAGCCGAAGACACTAAGTCCCACAATGTGAAATGTGGCAAGCCTATCACCAACCGGGCACGTATATCCAATCCCGAGCAACTTTTTACTTTATAAGGAAATGGGAAAACCCAAATTTTCTTTTTGTTGCCCGACCCGGGATTCGAACCCGGGACCTCGTGCAGTCCAGTTCAACACCTGAACCGCTAGACCACAGAGGCGATTTTTTTTTGTTTGTTACACGATTACACGGCCAATAGTAATACAATTTTGATGGTTCATTTTTTTGAAATATAGATCATGATTCTGAGGTCCCATGTTCATTTTATCATGACCCAATTGGTGATTTCTGGGTTATGTGTATGTGTATAGTCTAAAGGAATTTAATACAAAAGGATAAGAAAGAAATATCGTCTCGGAATATTTACCTCACGTAAATGTTTGAGATTACTTGCTCCTAGTGTCAAATTTCTTTGTGGTCTAGCAGTCCAGGTGTTGGGCTTGACTTCATAGGGTCCCGGGGTTCGATTCCCAGGTCGGGCAAAAAAAATAGAAAATGGGGTTTGTCCAATTTTCTAATAAAAAAAAATGTTGCTCGGGATTGGATGTGTGCCAGATGGCGATAGCTTTGCCACCTATCATATTGTAGGACTCAGTTTCTTCGGCTAGTCGTGGGTGCCCTGGTTGTGCCTCTGCCTGCCTCTTCGGGGATATGAGCGTGAAGATACTTTTTTATCTTCATCTAACCTGGAAGTAAAGATTTTTTTATTTTTGTTGACGTTTAACCAATGAGATCATTATAACTGTTTGTTACTAACATTATCAATATCAATCACGTTAAACTACGTACCAAAAACTCTTCAAACCTGGAAAACGTCCCGATTTAATGGTAATTAAGGTAAATTGTTACTGAACCTGGAATTGAAGTGCCAGTTTTTGCCTCCGCTTTTTTGGACTAGCTGCCTACAGTTAATCTTGGGCCCTCCGGTTGTATACTGACCTACGTCTTCGTGGGTAAGGCATGCAGATACTTTTTTTTAAAGAATAATCACCGACTTTTAAGCTGTCTTCAAAAAAAGAGATTCTCAAATCTCAACGTATTTTTTAATGGAAGAGTTCAACTACTAACCACACAGCTCTCCTGATGGTAAGAGATAACCGTGGCCTACAAACACCTTAAATGTTACAGGTGTGTCGCAGCCTTGGGACTATTGTGCAAGTCGAGTCATCAAAATTTCTCAAGTGATTTTAGAAATACAACAGAATATTTTATAACGTTTAAATTACGAGTATTATCGTCGTCAGAAAATGTGGCCCGGAATGCTTGCAACGTTTCGAAAAATTTTTTCAATGTAAAAAATATTTATTTTTTATATGATCATATGTGCTTTAAGATATTTTTTGTCAGAAATAAGTTCGCCATTTGTTTAGTCTTATTTGTGTATGCTATTTGGTTCTTGTTGTTTGGTGAATGTACAAAAAGTGTTAAATAAAACGCAAGTATTCCTTTTAAAATAAGTAAACAAGTAGGTATCTTAAATGTTAATAAGAAAATTAACTTATTAGAGTCTAAATCTAATTAGACAATTATGCATATTAATAAATTATGGTCAATATTATGTTGTTCAAGGCTTAATATGCCGGCGACTACAAAATGATAGCTATTTTTCGATTGCAGAATTTACCTTCCTACCTACTCTTACTCAAAGTTGACCTTTACCATCTTACTACAAGAAAATAAACAATCGTTAAACGCTTTTTTTACTAAACACTGTCTAAAATTGGATTATTAACCAATGGCGTGCTGTTACATCATCAATGTGTTACTGGTTGGATGTCAATTTTAGATAGTGTTTATTAAAACATGTGTTCAACGACTGTTTATTTTTTAGTTAGTAGATAATACGTACGTCTATTTTTTTTGTGATAAGGCTACATTCTAAGTGAACAGACTAATGTTTACTGATATAGTGGTTTAATTTTAAAAGCATCTTTACGCCCATATCCCCGAAGAGGTAGGCAGAGGCACAACCAGGTCACCCACGACTAGCCGAAGACACTAAGTCCAACAATTTGATAGGTGGCAAACCTATCGCCTACCGGGTACATATCCAATCCCGAGCAAAGTTTCATTTTATTAGAAAATTATTTGATTTTGCTGTGATTTTAAGTAAATGGTCAATTATTACAAAAATCCTGCCAAAATTGTACTTGAAATATTTCAGGCAAAATTTCAATAAGATTTTTGAAATTTTCTTGTTGTTCCGGGTCCCTGAACAAAATGAGAAATCTGACTTCCGACCTGCCAACTCGTCAGAAGCGAGGATAGGTTACTATGTTCATCCTGGTGATAGATACTTTGCAACGACTTGCGGGGGTATGATTCCAATACTATACCCATTCCTGGCAGAGTTTGGCACTGTCATGGTATAATCCGGAGGGTAAACTAGACGATAAACTTGCATATTAGGCCTACTACCTACACCACTAGACAGTGACGCATCGGTTGTCTCTTACCTTCAGGAGAGTCGTGGCCTTGTTGGCTGCCTTTTTTTTTTTATAACATTGGAAGACAAACAAGCAGACGGATTTCCTGATGGTGAGAAATTCTCGTCGCCTAGAGACACCAAAGGTGGTAATGGTGCGTTGCCAACCAGAGGCTGGGATGTTAGGCCTCGAGCAAAAGCAAGTTTCAAGGTAGCCGACCTTATTCTCCGCACCGGATCACGTCATGACGTTATGGCGGTAGGAATAGGTAAGGCGGTGGTACCAATCCGGGTGAGTCGCTGCGAAACTCTCCACCTAGTAGGATGTCACAGTTTTAGTGACGGCAAGCCTATGCTCGCCTTTTACGAGCTGCCTAGCACAGGAAGGCAGATGGTCTATTCTGCAAAGGAGCCCGGACCAACACGGGGGAAATTGCCTTATCTCATAAAGAAATATACATTATACACGTAATTGAAATATATATCTAGAAAAACATTGTTATATTTCAACTGCGAATGGTTTTTGAATTACGTCAGTATCTCGTCGCCGGCAACTTAAGTGGTACAAAGTGAACGTAATTAATTGGAAATGGATGGCGGCGAGTGAACGTAACACACCTCTAACACCTTACTGTTTATAGTTCTAACAGTGTTGCGAACGAGTACAAGGATAAAAGTATCACAATAATAGCTATCACACATAGTGAAAGCTCGCATTATCACCGTGCGTCTTCTGAAAACACGCACACACACAAACACACACCGAAGCTAAATCAAAATTGGATCAGTAGTTACGGAGTTTATTCTGAACATACTTTGCAAGTTTTGATTTTTGTATGTATGAAAACATTTTTTTAAATTATATGAAAACAAAATGAATAAACCAGGGTTAGGTTTTTTTGCTTCAAAAAAGCGCGTCTGTAGACGTCGTAAGACTTTCAGATTATGTTTTTTCATAATGTTCAATTACATTCTCAAAAAAAAAAATTCTCTTTTTAGTAAATGGTGTATAAAACAAAAAAAATAATTATTTAAAGTGTTCTCTAATTGAAATTTATTTGTCTGTTTTATCCGGATAATCTTTGAAATAACTAGACTTACATAAGGTTTGACTTAACTATCACTATTTTATAGCCCGGTGAAGTTGCAAAAACCTCTCGGTTAGCAATAAATTAGCTTAAAAAAAATAACACTATTTTATTAATAGCTAGCTGATGGTGTAAGAAGTAGCAAAGGCTGTTTTTTTATCCCGAACACTTAATTAGTGTCTGTAGACGTATTAAGATACTTTAAAAGCGCGGGAAAAGGTAATACATTAACAAGATATTAATTATATTTCATAAAACATACAGGAATAAGGAATGTAGTAAAGGTTTATAATAATTTCAGAAGGACCATCCCTGATAATTTATTTATCTCCTTTAACGCAGTAAAACGGGTTAATTTGTGTAATAAAACAGGCTCCGATGGAAGTAAATGCTATCCCAACCCGCGGATGTCGCAGAGTGTAACAAGCACCCGCCCCTTCATAATTGCGAAATGCTCTGTAAATACTTGAACTTTAATGAATTTTTCCTTTCGTATTTTTTATTGTGTAAGTTATGGATGCTTAAACTGGCTGTAATATTTATTTTACTAAATTCCATGTCCTTAATTGTCGACGCTTGTTTCTTTAATAATAAAAATAATTAAGAACCCCCCGACAAAACTTACGTGTAACGTATGGCGAAACACGGTAATGACAAGCACTGACAATATTATGGTAGGTATTTGAAAATGAAATTAAATGAAAATGAAAATTATTTATTTGCGGAATATGTGTGTTAAAAGTTGTTACAAAGATATTTAAGCATAACAACATATTCTACCACATTATGGAAAAGAAAGAAAGAAAATATATTTATTTGCGGAATATGCGTGTTGAAGTTGTTACAAAATTATTTAAGCTTTCCAACATGTTCTACCACATTGTGGTGTGCAAATAATTTAATATTTTTATAAGTATAAAATAACTAGTTATATACACAATGTTTTAATATTCATACGAACAAATAGTTTTATTCTTATTATAATTTGAGTTATAACTTACAAATAATTTTAAAATGATAATAAATTTAGCCCTGTCTACCGTAAACTACCACCGTTTCCAAACTTAGCCAGTCGGGAAACAAACTCCCCTGGCAGCCAGTAGTATAATCTATCGTCCTTGTAGTAGTACCATCGTTTCCAAAACTAGCCCGCTTTCTGAAATTATAACAAATTATTATTATTATTACAAACATTATATTATTTATGCTTGTCTGCAAGAAAATCTTTAACAATATAATATGTCTTATCTAATAAAAAAAAAGTATCTTCACGCCCATATCCCCGAAGGGGTAGGCAGAAGCACAACCAGGGCACCCGATTAGCCGAAGATACTAAGTCTTATCTAATAACAAGTCAAATACCTTCTTTTGAAATCTTTTTAATGGCAGTGATTTTAGATTATCAGGAATCTGGTTGTATATACGAATCGACATGCAATATGTATTAGTTTTGCAAATATTGAGTTTTTGGTTAGGCACATGGAGTTTCTTACTATTTTTAAAATGTGATAAACCTTGGACTTCAGCATTTGTTTGAAACAAATGATGATGTTTTTTTACAAATACACATACAGCCAGAATATATAAACAAGGTAAAGGTAATATTTTGAGAGACTTAAAAAGTGGCTTACATTAATGCAACTGATTAACACTACATATTGCTCTTATACACTTCTTTTGAACTCTAAAGATTTTAATTAGTTCTACAGAATTTCCCCAAATAGGAATACCATATTGTAAAACGGAAGAAACATACCCATGATAGCTAAAAGAGATGCTTTTAAGCCTGACACTTCTCTTATTCGTCTTAACACATATATAAACCTATCAATTTTGTTACAAAGTGAATCAATATGCGACTTCCAATTACAAAATTTATCAATTTTTATTCCTAGGAAGTTGTTAAAATCTACATTCTCTATAGTAGTATTATTTAAAAAAACATTTATTTTTTTAGTCTCTCTATAGTGTGCTTGAAATTCAACTAATTTTGTTTTCGTAAGATTTATTTTAAGATTATTTTCTTTTAACCATTCCGCATTTGTGCACAAATATTTAATTAAATTTAGAGAAATTAAATATTTATATACATTTTAACATTTAAATCGTAGTACTTATAAATACTTTTTTTTATTTAGGTATATGCTTGATAAGCTTCATAATTCATTACAAATCAATGTAAACGCAGATTAATTTTAATCCTATCTACACTAACACCGTTTCCAACCCTAGCCAGTCAGGAGAAGAAACGGCAAAACAAATTCCCACCAACCACCAACGGCAAAAACCATATATCTTTACTTAAATTAAGTTTAAATTTATTAAAAATATTTTATTTAGGGCCACTTGCACATTCCTGGGTTAAGTATTTAACACAGAGTTATCTTCTAGCTAGGGTTAAATTACATTATATTTGACAGTTTAACTCAATATTAAATGTAACCCGGGAATGTGCAAGTGGCCCTTAGGCCTATTACCTATATTAATAGGCAAGCGGTGGTGCTAATTTAAGCGGGCGGAGGTACAGCACTTGACAGCTGGTTATCATTGAAGGCACTGGTAAAGGAGTAACCCAAGCTAATACATTACCACCAGGGAGAATTAAAGTCATCATTACTAATATAGGAATTATACAAATCGCAAAGTTCACTAGTGTCGTGTTCCAGTTGGAAGGATTAAGGTAACTCAACAACCCACTTTCAGGTTGGCAACTCATTATAGCTAGTAGTACACTAAACTAAATTAGCAATATCCAATATAGACTATATTTGAAGTCGGATATTTAAGATACATTCAAATCATCAATCATTTAGTGGTTTAATAACAAACACACATAATTTCGCATTTATAGCATAAAACATGGATATGGATAAAAGAAGACACAGAATCAGAATATAAATTGATGTATTAAAGAAGAAAGACATTTTGCCTGTTCTTAGGCGATAGCGAACCCGTGCCGACCCCTTACGCTGCGGGATTAAAACCCTGCCCCAAGAACCCCAAAGTTTCCAAGAAACTAACTCTGCTTAGAGTAATAATTTATGCTAAATACCAAATATACATACGATTCGATGATTTGTACATCATTTACACTTACGTGTACGTACTGCCTCGTTACGTTACGTTACGTGACCGCCTTGTTGTTCGAGTGGCTAGCGTACACGCCTAAATACACCGATCAACAGCGAGGCTCGGGTTCGATTCCCGACTGGGGCAGGCATTTGTGTTATGAACATTTAGATATCTGCATTTCCGGGTCTGGGTGTTTATTAATTTTATTCTATA
>NJDD01000443.1:370325-402889 GCA_002245505.1 Calephelis nemesis
TACTACGTACTTGTAAACATTTAAACAGCAATAAAGGCTTATTTTATTTTATTTTATTTATTTTTTTAATACTAATAAAGCCAGACAGGTTTGTCAGGATCGTGAGGTCCGGCACTCGATAATTTCTGCCTACGTCATAAGAGACTTGGCGTGCAGATAGGTATGTATGTATGTAATACCAATAACTTATCGTAACATTGTGCAAAAATTGATGATTATTAAACTTTGGAAAAAATGAGATCGGAGAAGGAAAATGCAGGCATTGACAATCAACTGTGCCCGGAATTGGTTGAGTGTCCAGGTGACAAAATGTTTGCCTCATATCACATTATGGGACTATGAAGCAGAGCTCTAATATAATAATTTCGTTAATCGCTAATCCGTTACTAAAAAGTTTAACTTCGTTAAAAGTTAAAACGTTACATTTCAAAAGATTTAACGCAAGTTACTCGTTAAAGTGAATCAGTTCACCACCATAACAAAAAAATCATTTTTTGTCGTTGCTTAGTGATATTAAAACTTATAAAGATAGAGTCATTATGGTAGCTGGAATGGGTAATTCCAACTATCCGTCTCTTCAACACGTAGCCTAGTTGGAAATACACCTTAAACCTATGCTCGCGTTTGACGAGATACATGGCAGGGTGTCATTTGGCCACGACCAACACAGCGAAAAAGACTTTTACTGCAGTGTTTGAGAAGCGCTGCCTCGTTGATCGAGTCTTTCGATTTTATATCTAGCCACATTTTGACGAGATTTAGAACTTTACTCTTAAAGATTTGTGGCTCGGTGCGGTGCGGTTCTTATTAATCAAATAAGTAGGTAATTATTATATTAATAATTACCTACTTATTTGATTAAAGATTTAACGGACTGGAAGAAATTTAACGGCTGTTAAGGAATCCGTAACATTTTTTTAAAATTAGCTACAAGTTAACCCTTAGTTGAAATGCTAACTTCGTTAATTAACGGTTAACGAATTAACGAGTTAATGCTCTGTTAAAAAGTAGATTCGGCCAATCGTGGGTACCCTGGTTGTACATCTGCCTACTTCTTCGGGAATAAGGGTGTAGTTAGTAGTAAGGTAGTCTAAGTAGTATCTACATACTCTTTTAAATTACCCTAAAACTTCAATAATTCCACTGAAAGTTGACGTCCCGAAGAAGCCTGGCAATATTGACTTATTATATCGGTGTTGTCTTAAGAAATTTCTTGTGTAGACCGTTTTTATTTCGAGGTGAGCAACGTTAAGTGAAAACGACACCGTTTGTGCACTCGATTAAAATTTGTTTACATCTAGTCGAGTTCCAAAACGATCGCAGGCCTCGTGGAGACTTCGATCTAGCAACGCTAGATAGAACCTGTGGAAATTATTTATTTCGTAATAAATTAAATGCAGCAAAAGTGCTAAAAACCGACTTCTTATTCTTATTCACTTTACAATTCTTATTACAAAAAAAACCAACAACATATCGATACCAAAACAATTTAATAATTCAACATTCAAAAAGCGTTCTTAGTCTTTCTTACAAGAAAAAGCTGTAAGGATAATGGATGCCTCATCATTGGGAGCAATTAAACACCCATGATTTAAAGTTATTAATTTAAGTCTATTGAAATAGGCTCTTTTTTAAATATATGTTCGATCCCAGCCTTATATTCGGATTCAGTAGATGGCAGATTAGATTAATAACCGATTTATTAAAACCCCTTCACAAGTGACGGCGAGATCGAGTAACATACATACATAAAAAATATGCTTAGTCCTTTTTTTGCAGGTTTATCTAATACGGAAAACTTACGATGTCGTGTCTCCGAGTTAAACTATTTTTTTTAATCTGCTCGATAACAAGAAAAGAGCTCTATTAAAAGCAGCACTATTGAAAACCCTGCAAATAGAGACTTTACAAATTAGTGTTATTTTAACATTTTTTGGCGTAGACAATATTCATTTGGTGGCATCAGGTAAAAACGACGGTGGTTGCGCATTCGATTATGAATTGCTACATCTATTCGAGTTCCAATAGTCGAGCACAAAATTTCCTTATTGGTCACCCCACAAATTTTTATCTTTGTCTAATTTAGAATGACAAATTATGTAGTAATAGTTGATTACAAAATCAAGTTTCATCGAATTAATATAAATTTTATAGCTACATTAAAATAAAAGAGAACTGATCAAAAATTGAATTATTTTACATTTACATACATACATACATATCTTCACGCCAAGTCCCTTACAAGAGAGTATCGAGTGCCAGACCTGACAAACCTGTTTACATTTACTTGTACTATTTTCCTGTGTTTGGGATAATTTTTCGCTTTATGAGTAAGAAAGTTCGAAAGTGAATAAAGGTTGAATCACCTTCGACACATACGTTGTTAACGATCTGCCAACTGAGTCACTGCGATGCAAATTTTTAGATATATTCCTCATTAGTCCATAGATTCTCATATACACATGAAAATAAAAAAAAGTTGTGTGTGCGCAGGCTGCGCCTCTGTCTACGTTTTCCTATAAATGGAAATTAAGAAACTAAAAAGCATAGACATGAAAGTTTTGGTGTTCAAATCCAGTCCTCGTTTATATTTTTTTTTTAAAAATCTTCACTCCCATGTCTCTGAATAGGTAGGAAGAGGCACAACCAGGACACCTACAACTAGGCGAAGACATTAAGTCCCACAATGTGATAGGTGACAAGCCTATCGCCAACTGGGCACATATCCAATTAAAAACATTATTTTTATTAGAAAATTGGACATAGACATTGCCTACTTTTTTTTGTTGCCCGACCCGGGGATGGAAACTCAAGTCCAATACCGAACGGACTACTGACACTAAGAGAGAGTTTTATTTTTATAAAACTCCGTGTTAATATAGTATACATATAGACACATAATCCATTTGTAATAGTTGATCGCAGCATAGACGAGTCCCGATAGCGGGACGAAAGAAAACACTGCAAATATTGATCCTTAAGCTATCACACGATGTGGCCGTTAGATTACAGATACATTTTATTAATTCTTGTTATTGCTTTTCCTCTTTTTATTATTGCTTTTTTGTTAATTTGTCATCCTAGATGAATAGAATTGTTTGTTTTGAATTATCATCATTTCGATAAATTTGGTGATAAATATTTTCACCTTACCGAAATCTTACCTTTAGAGAACGATTTCTTAGTGTGAAACTTACTAGAAATGGTATGGACAGTTACTTTACTTTTTGGTAATGGTATGGTAAAATGGTAAAGAGCTCTATCTTGGATTTGTACCAGCGCCTGACTGTTCAGTCCTTGCCTTGCAATGATCCGTGCTGGAGAGTAGAGTAGACGGTAGACTTGCACACGTGGCCTACGATTCCGATCATAAGCTACACGCCAGTAACATCTATGGTGTTATAGAAAACGGTTGTCTCTAACCATTAAAAAAGATAGAGTCTTATTACATAAAAAATATTTTCGTACCGTTCTTTTAACGGCATCAAAATGATTTTAAACTATATTTATTATAATTTAAATTTCTAATATAAAAATACAAAATCTAGTATTTTTTAATACCAAACAAATTTTTTTGATTTGATAATGTTTACTTGTAATGCTGAATTTTTTTGCGGTGAAGTAAAATCCAGCAAAGCAGACTGTTTAATCGATACAGCTGTTCTTGAGTTATGTTTTTTAACTAATATATAGCAAACTATTACCCTCTCTTAATAGACACCATAGATGTTATAGGTGCTTCACTGTCCGGTGGTTGGGTGCTAGGCCAATTGCGAAAATTTACGGACTACAATACCCTTTGGACCGGAGCATGATAATATCATTGTGGTGGCAGAAATAGGTAAGGAACAATATCGCAGCAGAACAATATTAATGTATGTGTTGTCTTGTAGGTAATCGTAATTACTTATTGGGTGGTAGATTTTACCACCGCCTTATCTATTCCTGATTCAAGTCCAATGCTTGCCGTTGACGTGCTCAAAGCCTAACATCCCGGCCTAAGGTGCCAATGCACCATTACCATCTTTGGTATCGCTAGGTGGTGTCAATTTCTTACCATCAAGAAATAACTCTGCTTTTTTTCCTTCCATTATCATAAAAAAAAACTTTTGCGCGCCTCTTACAAGCTGCCTGGCAGGGAGACAGATTGAAATAGTGTTTTGGTCCACTCTGACCTTAACCACCATGTTGGAAACTAGTTTGGATCAAACATCAAATCAAAAAAATCTGAAATCGTTTATTTAGTGTTACTGCGTTTACAGGATACAACTATAATTATCTACCTCCTCCATTTTTTTATTTTCTTTATCAATCACTTTTTTATCAATCGTTTTTTTTATCAATCACTAGTCATTATTCAAATGCACGATTTTGCACATTTACATTATTCGAATGCACCAACGAATAGACCTCTTCTTTTCGAAGGCGGTTAAAAATAACATATTAGCATGTTAACTAACTTTCTTATTCCAAAATGATTGGACGTAGAATAATTAAGTTAATCTACGATCAAACTTCGGTTAGCCTTCGGAAAGTGTTCAGTTTAATCATGAAACTTTTGTGAAATTCGCAAAAACTTTAAGCTCCACTGAATAACCAAGAAGTTAAGAAGGTGTATAAATCTACTTTCAGTTACTAGCTATCGCCCGTGGTTTCATTCGCGTTTTACTTAGATTTCCTGCAGAAGCTTGTCGTCTTCAAAAACTGAACTGTTTTAAAGCTAAAATTCATTAAACATGAATCGATTTAACATAAAAACAGAATCCAATTTTTTTTAATTTGCAATTTCCCGCCAAAAAATGAATGCGTATTATGGAGTGGATACTGAGTATCCGCTCTACCTTTGTGGAGTGTAGTCGAATTCTGCTGATGATGCTTCGGTTAGGAAGCGTAACGTACGTTGAGTTTTTAGTAGTGTGTGTATTGTTGGTGCTAATGAAACAGTTTAGTGATGTGTGTTGTGTGGAGCTGGATATATTTAGGGGTTTTAGCTTCCGGTAAATCCAATTCATTAACAGCGCACTAACTTGCCTGTTTTGTCACGCCATAATACGTATACATTTTTTGACGGGAAATTACAAATTAAATAATTTTATTTGGATTTGTTTTCCCTGGACAAATTACACAAACTGAATCTAATCCCAAAGTAAGCAAATTATATGCTTGTGTTATGGGTGTTAGTCAACGATACTAATACATAGTAATACTTAAATAGATACCAGAATAAATTTAATAAACACCCAGACCCGGAAATGCAGACATCTAAATGTTCATCACACAAATGCATGCCCCCGTCGGGAATCGAACCCAAGCCTCGCGGTTGGTCGATGTAGTTAGACGAGTAGGCTAGCCACTCGACCAACGAGGCGGTCAAATTTAAGTATAATAAAGGCGATTTAAGTATGGATTTCCGCAAAGTAACGCCTTCTATCAATTTTATGAAAACAGAACATACATGCAAACACACACTTTTGTATTTAAATAAATAAAACATTTAAAATTGCTCTGAAATTAACAATAAATTTTATTTGACCGTGCCGGTGTTGGGGAGATCACCAGCTGGATTCTCAGATCAGACGATTCAATAAGTTTCTCCAATTGTCTAATAAAAACAACGTTGCAATTCGTTGGGTTTACTTATCTTGTGAGACTAAAAAAAATCCCCGTAGCTAATGGGTGCGTGGGTGACCTAGTTGTCTCTCTACCTACGTCTACAAGGATACGAGCGCAAAAGACACTTTTTTCTTCCTTGCTCTACCGCCATAAATCAGTGCTCACTATTGTCGTATGCCTATTAACAAAAATGTTAAATATGATAGCCGAAGGATGGTTAGAAAGCTTTGGTGTCAATAAGACATATAGTTCTTGCCATAACATGAATTTCTTACAACCCGGCTTACAGAGCAAGAACCTGTGAATTTACTTACGAAAATCCCAGCTGCAGATTGATGGGCGATGGGATCCTTAGATACCTACGCTGTCATTGTAAAATTTTAACAAAAAGGATATTTTATTATTCCTCCAATGACATTTATTTTACAGATTAAAAATAAAGCTGTATGAAAATAGTTTCTACACAATTAGACATTCCTTAATCCCATTTTGAGTGGGAAAAAAATCCGCGATTCTCGACCATGATGTTCTTGCTGACGCAAGTATTTATTCAATACGGTAATAAATGTTATTACATGGAAACAAGGTTAATTTTTGATTGTCAACTATCTTAATTTTGGGCGAAGCTGACAGTTCGCGCTATTTTTGGTGAGCTGTCAGTTCGCGCTATTTCAAGGGTTCTCAATGTTGCCAACATACACGCAAAAGACATCAAGTGGAGCTCGAAATGAAAACGCTTTTGTGTGTTTAAGAATTTGTTTTTGGCGTTACTGTTATTGTCGAAAGCTCTGGGGTCCTCTTCTAATAAGAACTTTTTATAATTGAATGGACACATCGGTGACAAATACTTACTTATAAATTCCCAGCTGATCCAAAGGAAACTTTTTGATTGTCATTGACAACGCACCATTCATTTTTTAGTATTTATAGACACAATTACTTTTTATTTTTTAACAGAAACTCATCACTTTTCCTTTTTGAAAAACAATAAAAAAGTACTGTAACATTGACAAGAGCAAGTCAAAATAATTGCTACTAAGTACCTACTTTATATATTCCTACATTATCCCGTTTGGATGTAAGCTTGACAACCTAGACATATTTGATTTATATAGACTCGACTGTTTTTTACCATAAATTAATCAATGCTCGCTATTATCGTGTACCGTATTGGTAGTCAGTATAGTATCCAGTTGGTTAGCACCTGTAACATCAATGGTGCCCTCAAAAGACGTTTGTATCTTACCAATAGGAGAGCCTTGTTCCCTGTTTTGTAACAAAAAAAAGTTTGTTATCCAATGTTATAGAAAAAATAAAAATGTAAAAATGAAAAACTCAAACACAACAATGGCGTCAAATTCCAAAGTTCACATTGTACGGCCAACACGTGGCGGTGTTGTCATATCACTGAATATTTTTTCTCCGCTCGCTACCGTCCAGACATGTGTAATTATTATTCATCCCCATTCACCTTTTGTGTTGGAAACGCTGTAAGGAACCGAGTATAATACAATACATTATGATAAAAGGAGAATACAGTTTGAAGAAATGTTACGCGCTATGTGTATTTCGAATGTAAAACAAACTGACATTGAATGTAAATACTATTGTTCGGTGTTGTCATTTGAAAAATGACGATACGAAATGGATATTTAATGGGATCTTTTGATGAATTATTATTGACAAATGAGTCCGGAACTTGCGTGTTCGTTTGTGTTTCGTTTGTTTGTGATTATTATATTGTTTAATACAAAGGACATTAATGTCTGAACAAAATCTGCTCGTACCAAGTAATCTGGGTGTTTATTATATTTATTACTAAGTGGTAAAGTTTCGCAGCGACTTGCCCTGTTTGGTACCGTACCACTGCCTTACCTATTCCGGCCGCCATAACGTCCAATGCTTGCCGTTGACGTGTTCCGGTTCGAAGAATAAGGTAGCCGGTAAACTTACTTTTGCTCGAGGCCTAATATCCCGGCGTCAAGTTGGTAACGCACCATTACCATCTTTGGTGTCTCTAGGCGGTGGCGTGAATTTCTTACCGTCAGGAAATCCGCCTGCTTGTTTGCCTTCCATTATCATAAAAAAACTGGTATGTTTATGTATTTCTATGTATTAGTATCGTTAACTAACACTCATAACACAAGCAGTTTGCTTACTTTGGGGTTAGATTCAATTTGTGTCACTTGTCCGGGGATATTTATTTATAACCTGTAAGAGTTTAGTGTCGGTTAAATAAAGAACTATCCCCAGACAGTTTTAAAAAAATTTTTAACAATAAAGCAAATTATGGGCTTGTGCTGTGCTATGGTACCTAACTGGAGAACATACATATCTTCACGCCAAGTCCCTTACGGATTAGGCAGGTAGTATCGAGTGCCAGACCTCACTATCCTTACAAGCCTGTCCGGCTTCCTACACATTCATTTCATTCAAACACGCTGGTTTCGGAGACCCTTGACACTCGGATAATATCCGAGTGATCTCGAGTGGTAACAGGAGAAAACAAATAAATACCCAGATCCGGATGTACAGTTGTACAGATGTTTATCATACAAATACCTGATCAATTCAAGAATGGACCCCGAACTTAGAGGATGGTCGGAGACTTTAGGCGATAACACTAACCTCTCGACTAACGAGTTGGACAAAACAAACGTCCGAAGAAACTTAGCTCTTACCAAGTTGTAACTTAACGTTGTCTGACTACTTACCTGGATTGGTACCATTATTTTACCTACTCCTGCTATCGTATGGATGGATGTCCTCGTCATATCTTTGCTTACCAATTTGGGTCTACAGATGTTATAGTTACTTACTTTAATTTATGTTAGTACTAGCTGACCCGGCACACATTGTTTCCTCTTAACTGCAAATATTTTTTTTTATATGAACCCTCAATTTTCAATTATTACAAACAATAATAAATAATTATCAAAATTTGTCCATTCGATGCGAAGACCTAGAGAAATAGCAGTTCATTTTTAACCTATTCCAAAAAGGTGTTGGTTCTCAATTCAACTGTACGTTTGTTACGCGATTACTCGGCTAATAATCAACCGATTTTTATGGTTCTGTTTTAGAAAGATTGGTCATGTTGCCATGTGGCTGTAATTTTAGAGTTGTACCTACTTATTAGTGTATAAGCTTTTAACTTATCTTAACAACATTATCTTTATCCATGACCAAGACCCAATTAAATAGTTGGAGTCGGTTTTTGAAGTTTTACTGCGCTTAATTATTATTAAATAAATGGGTCTCTTTAACAAGCTCAGAGTCGGTCAGATTGCTATGGAGAGAGCTATGCTCGGTGTTTCTCTGCGAGATATGATCCGCAAGAGAACGAGAGTAACCGACATAGTCCAGAGAGTCAGTAAGCTGAAGTGGCAATGGGCAGGCCACATTGCTCTCAAAACCGACAACCTCTGGGGAAGGAAAGGTTCTCGAGTGGCGGTCCCGCACCGGAGGACGTAGTGTCGGACGACCTCCCAACCGGAGGACTAATGTTCTGGTCAAAGTCGCGGGGAGTCGCTGGATACTAGAGGCTGGTGACCGTGACTTGTGGCGCTCTTTGGGGGAGGCCTATGTCCAGCAGTGGACGTCCTCCGGCTGATGGTGATGATGAATTATTATTATCCTATAAGAGATTTAAGATTTAAAATCATTCAAAAGCTCTATACAAATACTAGATTATTTAAAGTTGCTCGCAGTATTTGGAAAACTTTTTATGAGACATCACTGTATGTATAATATATATGCAAGAGACGTTTGTACGTTCGTTTATTCACGGTGGCACAAATGTGTCACGGTCTTTTAACATGTTAAACCACAAAAGATTTAAAAGTATATAAATATTTACATTAAACCTTATGATTATATGCATATGGTTTAATATGAATTGTTTTAATCAAATGACAGAAATGCTTAATTTGTCTCGTTTGGAAAACGGATCTTGAGTTATGATTACGTAACAATAAACCTCTGCGTGATTGGAAATCCAGAACAGATGATTAATGTTCAGGCAAACAGGTCACCAAAGATGTTAATGGTCTGTTAACATCTAAAGCAAACAAACATTTCCTGGTGACAACAGACATGAGGTACCAATCGACAAAAAATATTGCAGGTGCATTGCCAGCCCGAAGCTAAGGTATAAGAATATTGCATAAGTAAATATATCGGCTAACTTATCTCTTAAATTGTGACACCAGGAAAAGTTTCCAGATTAAAGGAGGAGTTAATCTGGATAGACTCTGGGTCTGACTTATCCACAAAACGAAAATGTTTTGTTTCATTTTTATGTTTAAATAATTAAACTGACTTTAATGAGTTAAAAGAAATCGCTGGTGACAACAACCACGATGTACTTATCGACAAAAAATATTACAGACTTTAATCAATTAAAAGAAATTGAAAAATTTGAGGATTTTTTTTGACATTACAATCTAGTCTTTAATGAGTAATTCTAATTGCACTTAGTCTTCTAGGCTACAGTCTCTAAGTACAAGTCCATCAACTTTTACTACGAGTCTTTCTTTTTTTTTCTCTAAAAATAAATTTCATTAGTATCTTGAACTTGAAACACTATCACTTGATTTTTGCACTAGATACTGAAGAGGTTGCATTACGAATTTTGAAATATTAAAACTGAAAAAATTTAAGAAGAGAATGGAAAGTCTGATATAAAAAAGATGTAAAAGAAACGGTCCTATGATAATGTGTATCAAACATATAACGTTTTTTGGATAAGTCTTTATTTTATGAATAAAATAATTACATAACACGATCCCAGTGTCACAATACACAGCACTACACTAATTCATAGGGCTTTGTCCTTTTCAGCTTTCTCCTTGTATCTGTGATATCTAGAAGCTGTATCGCCTCGATGCTTACATGATGGCGAAGTCTATGTTGACTGACTCCTGCATTTTTTTTATAACGTCACTGACAAACTCCACTTTCAGAACGATATAGGTTGCCTTTAATACTGACAAAACGTGAGGATTTCGTGGAAAAACTACATAAGTATACACGGGTGAAGCCCCGCACTAGACAGTTTCCTACAAAAATACGCTTAAATTTTGTAAATAAGCTATCTAATAAACATTTCAAGATGCGTAACGTAAACAGTACAAGTATCATTCGTACTTAGTGTACCTGTTAAAAATAATACTTCCTGTACCGACAAAGGCTATTACAGATTCGCCACGCCCAAATCAAAATATATCGGCAAAAACTGGCAACACTGGCAACTGGTGATTGAAGAAAAAAATCGCATTCGCACAATCAATCAAACGTTAAGCCAATAAACCTCAACGATGCGCTTTTGAATTTGGAATTCGATTTTTGCTGAACCATTGTCGGAATGGCCAGCGGCGGTGCGAAGCTGCCTTGTCGAATTGCACAATGCAGCGGCAAGCGGAAGTGAATATCTGTGTCTCCTGGTGAATGGCTTGATGTGTTCAGGAACTATTGAGGTCGTAGATCGGGATATGGTCAGCAGCAAAAATGGAATTTATTTATTGAAAAACGAAACAAATTTTGTTGGCGTATACCTACTCGTATCCATGTTGATCAATACTGGTTTTGGGTTCGATTTTCAAAAGGGGCAGGTATTTGTATGCTGAACTGGATGTTACATTATCCAAGAGTTGTACATATCTTGTAAATAAAAGATTGTATTACGCCTTAGTCCATTCTATTAATATCATAAATACAAAAAATACCTATGTTGCTATTTTTACCATTATTCCCGTGACAACGAAGCAATGCTCTGATATAATGTTTATATGTGTAAATAGATGATTAGAGAGTGACATAGGTTAATTTTCGTCCAAATATCTAAACAGGTTTTTATGGGCTAAATAACTGTTATTCGCTTGTATCACCCGGTGTTTGTAAAATTTGGAATTATTTGTTTGTTTCTTGTTAGATAGTCTCTGCCTACCCTGCAGAGGGATTTGACGTGAAAATGTATATGTATACAATACAATACAATACAATAACTCTTTATTGTGCACCAAATACAGATAAATTACAAATACATCAAATAAAACTTAAATTATAAGATACACAAAGGCGGCCTTATCGCCAAATCAGCGATCTCTTCCAGGCAACCCATGTATGGAACAAGATTTAACAGAATACTGTGTAATGGTGCTCTTAAAAATATAAAAATGCATCTACTAATGGATAAAATAAATCATCCTAAAAGCAGAAACCTGTTTTAATTATAGGTATTAGAATTTAGAACGAGCAATATAAGTATTGATCACAGTGAACGCAGTAATGTATATGTAAGATTACCGATACGATTAAGTATCCTACATTCCGGATTTTAAATTTTCGTTACTGTTAGTTATTTAGTTGCTTATACTGATTGTCGTTATGTCTATAATTTTTAAAGTACAAAACTTATGACATGGAAAAAAGTACAGGGAAGTCAGAATCACATACTAAAAAACAATAGAAGAATAAATAAAATCGGACTCATCATCAATGAATTATTGCCTTTATATACTGACTTTTACTCACGATTTTACTTAAGTACGAGTGTAAAAAGATCATATATCCTTGGATTATAAAGTACCTACCAGCCAAATATCGTTACGATCAGTTAAGTAGATTCGGCGTGAACAGTGGTAGGCAGACAAATATTCTAAAAATGCGAAATATGTGTTCATCTGCCCATGTTAAGGGGCCATATACGCTAAAATATGTCAGCAGTTTACTGTTTTTTTCATACAAAGCAATCATGGATCTTGCTGACAAAAATACACATGATTAACATGGATATGCATTACTAGACTAGTGTTTCCAAAACACGATTCATTTCACTTTGCTCGATAGAAAAAATAAAAAATTTAACCCTTTTTTGAAAGCTTTTGCTTTCTGTCTACTTCAATTGTGAAAATATCGACACCAGATTTAACATAAACATAGATAAGTACTATACCTAAAAGATAAGTGTTTCAGTTTTTATACTTTTTTTCAAATTACTTTTATAGTGTCAAAAATAGTGAATTTTCGCTTAAGACGTTTACTTTATAGCGCCATTGTTCATAGTAATCATGGAACGGGGGAGCGCGGTGATTGGCTCTTCTGGCTGACTGAGTATGTGGCCTTAAATCTTTACAATGTTATGAAGTTCCGTATGTTTTAACAGGAACACGTTGCCTGTTAATAATGCCTTTTAATGCCACGATAACTTAAGCTATTACAATCTACTTCACTGTGAAACTAAATAGTCGTATTACTTTAGGATAATCTTGGGTGCCAGTGGCAGGGCATGGTGCTTCTTTGAGTGACTCTCTTTAGGAATATGGGCGTGAAGATAAGGCACTTCAAAGATATATAGCTACGCCATTTCTAAATATAAGTTCCTATTTGATAACTATGATAGACTTCAAAAACTATAGAATTATATTGAATATTTTCCATGCATGTACCTATAGTAAGTAGCATAGTAGAGTTTTTAAGATATACTTGTACATCTTAAAAATTGTAGCTAAATAAACCGGACTAAAAAAACAGACCCGGAAATGCAGACATCTAAATGTTCGTCATAAAAATGCCTGCCCCCGTCGGGAATCGAACCCGAGCCTCGCGGTTAGTCGATGTAGTTAGGCGAGTACGCTAGCCACTCGACCAACGAGGCGGTCATAAGATACTAAAACACCTTTCAAAGTGAATATTCTAACCTTACTTTTAACATCTGAAAAATATTGTCTAATAATATAACGCCCCCTATCGAATAATAGGATGGTTTTGTATGTGTATAAAAAGCGGGGTTGCCAGAGCTATAAAATTATACAAACCATAAAAGGAAGTAATAATGAAATATGTATTACACGGGTATAATGTTGTTAGCCCCCGTTTAGTGAATGAATGGCTTTTTTGATAGTACGTTTGACTTGTACCTTTTGTAAGGGATTGTGCGTGAAATCGTTCGAGATTTGATTGATTTATCTAATGGTGGGACTTTGCAAAGGATGAACCTTTGCAAAGTCCCAAAGTCGCTAATTATGGGGGTTGGATAACATTTGTTGCAATTTTGTCGACTTTGTTTTGAAATAATCGTTTTCTGTAAGTCCACGTTGCATGATCCAATTGGTAGGGGGTTTTTAATAAGCAAGTTCACAAAGACTTTGAGGCCTCAAAATTTAACAATACCTATATACCTGACCGTAATGAAACAAAATTATTTCAATAATACAGTGTGATGATCATTAGAATTTAAAACCTTTAATGTACCCTTTTTTTATGATATTGAAAGGCAAACAAGCAGACGGATTTCCTGATGGTAAGAAATTCACGCCGCCTAGAGACACCAAACGTGGTAACGGCGCGTTGCCAACTTGAGGCCGGAATGTTAGGCCTCGAACAAAAGAAAGTTTACCGGCTACCTTACCCGATCCGAACCGGAACAAGTCACTACGTTATGGTGGCAGGAATAATTAAGGCGGTGGTACCAATCCGGGTGAGTCGCTGCGAAACTCTACCACCTAGTCAGATGTCACGGTGTTAGTGAAAGTAAGCCAATGTTTTTTACGAGCTGCCTGGCAGGAAGGCAGATGGTCTATTCTGCAAAGGAACCCGGACCATCCAATACTTTGTAATTTTTTTTGTAATTATTATTTAATAATTACAAAAAAAATAGTATCTTGATTAGTATTTTATTAAGTAAAAGAATTCAAATATTATTGCTATAATATTTGAATTATTGTTTTTTTACAAATGTTTTATGTACAGATTTAGCGGTTTCTCCACATCCCGACGACAACAGTGTCTTACTCCTTTTTTTCGTGGGGAAATCCTGATGGATACCCGTCACTTTCGGGGGAAGTGATGGGTTATGTCGGACTCTTACCGACTAAAACCCACGGTGTCCACACCTTCGCCAGGTTCCGGGACTGCGGGAACGCTTTCGCACACATCCGCTGCCCCGGCAGCGCTGGATCTGCCAATCCTCTTCTGGCAGCCCCTCTTAAAACGGGGCCGCAATACGTCGGAAGTGGCGCACGAAGACACAACGTACACCACTTCGGGGGTTCCAGTGGCGACAGGCACACCCGTACCTGCCGCAACCCCATCTCGACCGGGCGGGCTAGATAGAAAGCCTGCCCTCCTACTCCGCGGGCCATGCTGCCGCCATCCCACGCGGGCCAAATGGCCCACCCCCCTGTGTGCGCTCCTCGTGTCCCCTCTTGGACAGAGAAGGGTACTGAGGAGCGCCCTCCGTGGTCCGAATTGGTTTCACCGGAGTCCCGGCTCTCGATCCCAGCTACTCAGCCCCTCCGCCACGACAAGGCTGGGACCCTCGGGGGGGAGAGTCTTACTCCTTACCTTAACCTAACTTAACCGTCAAAAATGACGTTACTTCAAAACAAACATATACAGATTTGTTTTTATTTTTTTTTATTTTTTTTTTTTTTATCATACTAACATATTTTAATAATTATAATTATACCTATATTATATTTAACGCTATTTATAATTTTATAAAATATGTAATTGTTATTCAAACCTACCTTAAAAATACCATATAACTAACAAATAATTATTCAAATAAACCACCTCGAAGCATTCCTGGTGCAAAAGTACCCATGACACTAGCGGCATTACCACGTTGGATGGCCAGCGCGAGTCTTTGCACCAAGAATGAGCCGGAGCGGGTGTCATGCCCGTTATCTCGGAGTCTGTGCCCTAATTCGTAGATGAAGCACTTAGCTTCATGGCTTTGTTTTTATTTATTTTATATAATAAGACAGCTAACAAGTAAACGGCTCTCCTGATGGTAAGAGCTGATACAAGTGACCTATAGCGACTGTGGATGTTGCAGGTACGTCGCTACTTTTTGACCGGGGTGTTAGGCCACATATTTTGCAAGCCTACCGGGTACGTTACTCTACGAACCGAAATACGACACTACCCTACCTACGGTAGGCAACACCCTACCCTACCTAGGGTAGTTGCTCTACCATTAGTGAAATTGTTGGTAATGACCTATTTAACGTTAGCTCATCTCTTACGAGTCACCTGGCAGGAAGGCAGATGGTCTATCTTACATAGGAAACCCGGACCAACAAAGAAATACTTTTCATTTTCCTATTCGCGAAAGACCTCTTGATAGTCTTAGTAGACGTAGGATGAGTATATAACATTTTTGAGTTCGTGGTAACCATTAAGAGCAAAAGACCGTAGATTCCAATGTGGATCGGTATTTTCAAAAATAGAAAATGGAAGCGAAGTTGTGAACGATAGGAAATCTACCAACTTTGACTTTATAAACAGGTGCACTATAACAGTAGCAATCACTGAATATATACAATAGAAGGTATGAATGTTATTTGGGATACCAATCAGACCAGCTGTTGCAAGACACAACATTTAAAAATGGGGGATTAACAATTACATAAAGCTTCGTCTAGAAATCTTTATAGAGTTAGTACAATATGACAGAATAGGCGTAAAATAGTATTTAGGTACTTAAAAGGTTAAACCATATGGTCCAGTTGGCGACGCATCATGACTACCTTTGGTGTTTATAGCCAACGTGTACTCCTTAACATCCAAAATCGTACTTGTCTTTCAATCTCATTAAAAAAGGACAAGTATAATTTGATATGTATTTCAGCGTTAGTGGTTTTCGCTCATTCAATAAAAGAATCATAAATTTCGACATAAGCCACATGCATATAGAAAGCGTCTACTTTCTCCATTAAGCCCAAATCGGGTTTACGTAACCGGGATCTCTTTGCGCCAAGACCAAGATAAAATAGCGGAAAATCAACTTTACGAATAAAAAAATAAAGTCCTCTCGAATTGGACACCCAATACCCGAATGTAAGATAAGGTGGTACTTTCGAAACAACGATGTAAAGCCAGTTCATACTAATTAGTGTTAATCAAATAATGTCCTCTTTGACTTTAAAACTAGCCGCTTCCGTCTAATGGGATCTATGGAACCAAATTTCTATTCAAAATTTTAAATTTAGAGGTGCTAATAGTGGTATTAAAGTAATTGTTTTTGTGAAAATTAAACGAAAGATATCGTACGTCACTACATAGTATAAAAAATTGTGTGTGTACTTATGTACACGCGTTAGAAGTTATACTTCTTCGTCGTAATAAGATAAAAATCTTTTTAAAAATATTATCTTTTGCCTTATTTTACATTTGTAGACAAAATGACACTAACCATAGAAAAAAGGTATTTAATACATCAAAAGTTTTATTATAATGCATTATTTAGTTAAATAAAGTTTATTTAATATTTAAGGTACCTTTTCTTGAAAAACTAAAATGTTATCTATTATAGCTAACTTCATCATGCCGGTTTTTCGTGACGGTGTGCGCGCGCATCGTAAAAATTTACCCTCATCATTTTTTCCTAACGCGCCAAAAGAAGTATAACTTCAAAAAAGTCGCTTCTTCTGTCCTTATGTTCCGTATGATTAAATCTTTCAAAGTACGCAACGGATTTTAATGTGGTTTTTTTGATAGATAAAGTGTTTACAGAGAAAGGTTTACATGTATATTTTATACCCGTGTGAAGTTGGGGCGGGCCGTTAGTTGTATTATACGTACCAGCGCTCAGCATTTGGTTAGTGCTACACATTTCTCATAGTATGATTAGCATTTGTGTATTTATATGTACCTACATATTAGTTTGAATTTGGAAAAATACTCATATAATATATATTTATTCCCTTTTCGAACTAATTTCTCGTCTGTATATGTACGATTTGGCCAATGTTGCTAATTCTTTTTTGTTGTGTTGGTTATTTTTAGAAGAAGGTTCTTATGAAAAGAGAAGGAAAATTGCAGTGAAAATAGGAAAAACAATACTTTTTTTCATATTAACTGTTAGTAACTGTTAATATCAAACGATACGAAGTTTGCCAGGTCAGCTTGTAAGATATATTTCTGAACCCCCACCCACATTTATCTCGACTCTGCCCGTTAACTGACTAGTAAATAATGCTGTATCCTCATCATCCTTTGTCCAATATTTGTTCATATAACAATCATTTAATAATAATATAATAATCATTTGATATAAGAACATAGAGAATCCTAAAAATAATGCCTTATATAGATCTCAGTATTCTAAGAGGTATGTCATGCAGTTTTTTTGTTTGTCAGCTTAGGGTATAATAAAATAAGCATGAGTAAGGAAAACTGATTCTAAACTGAACTGATATTTTAAAGCGAGGTTTGAGTCAAGGTGCTATACTCGTTTGCATAGTGCTGTGCTTACCCTAACTATATTGTTTTTGCCCCAACGTTGTTATATGGAAACGACAAATCGGAACACGTCAACGGCAAGCACCGATGGCGACAGGAGTAAGTAAGGGGGTGGCATCAATTCGGGCGAGTCGCTGCGAAACTTAACCATCTAGTACAAAATACAATAAATAATACTGTCTAATATCTAACTCTGTAGTTTGTTAAAAATAATTATTTAAATTTATTGGGAAGTTCCTTAACAAATATTTTTCTATGGCACCATAAACATATTTTGTATTACTTCTCAATTCTCTTACGACACTTCTCAGCTGAATTTCAGGTCCGTCACCTAGTTTTTAAATTTCGTGATTAGTTATAATTATACTAACATTGTAAATGTGAAAGTATGTTTGATCGTTGGTCATTTTTTTTCAAAGCAATATTGTGGTTTAATATTTGTGTGTGCAAGAAATAGTCATAAGGATAACATAGGCTACTCTTTATCCCGACATTTTTAGTTCTGGAAGGAGAGTAAAAATAACTTCAACACGCGGACAAAGCTGCGGAAAACATCAAGTAATCCATACACATCAAATACTAAACCGCTTGAAAGATATCCTTGAAACCTAACATACATAAAGTTAAATCCACGAATTCAAACATAGACATTTTTTCAAAAATTATTTACTTGGGAGGTGTATAATGGATGACGAAAGAATGAAAATCTATTCTTCGCTGACGAAGCCGGTAAACTAATAATATATAAAACAAAATCTTTTATCACGTCATATCTAAATTTAAACAAAACATGTCATCATTTTAATTAAACAATAAAAAAATGTAATCGCCCGGTTCCTGAGTACACAGAGAATCACGAGGCTCAAAGGCTGACGGTAATTTATGAGTGATAGCTGACGGTGACGGTTTGAGTCTCGTCAAAGGCTTTCGCAAAATAAGATAAATAATGAGACAACCCGTTATCATTAGATAACGGTGGCTTCGTGGAATTTTCCCTTTAGAAATAAAGATGGTATTAATAAAAAAAACTGCGCACAACACACTTTTACTACTATTATTTGTATTATCTAATATAATTTATATTATTGCATTAGCATCTAGCGGTTCAGGTGTTGGACTTGACTGCATGAGGTCCAGGGTTCGATTCTCGGGTCGGGCAACATAAAGAAAATATGTTTTTTTCCAATTTTCTAACAAAAAAATGTTGCTCGGGATCGAATATGTGCCCAGTTGGCGATAGTCTTGCCACCTATCACATTGTGGGATTTAGTGTCTTGGGCTAGTCGTGGGTGCCCTGGTTGTTCCTCTGCCTACCTCTTAGGGGTTATGGACGTGAAGATACTTTTTTTTACTATTTAATGTTTACGGAGGGTTAGCGAACACGGCCAAATCGACGGACAAATCAAGAGGCTCGGGGGTTCGATTCCCAACGGTGGTAGGCATTTGTGTGATGAACATCGATATATGTTTTACTGTCAACTAACAAACACATAATTTGATTACTTTGGGATTACTTCAGTTTGTGTGATTTGTCCAGGGATATTTATGTTAATATGTAACTTTATTAAATGCAAAAGTGTGTTTCTTTATATGATGTTCTTTCACAATACTACGGAATGATGTTATGGCATCATTTTTGTAATTATGAAAGAATAAATGAAGAATGGGCAATGGGCAATCCCTACCCTGATAAGTCATACCAACTGTAGTCTTAGTAGTAATGATCCACTTCTAGCTCTAGATTTGCTCGCTCCCACATCTTAACTCTAAAATAAGATAGTGAAAAATATAAAAATTAATTGTACATACCCTAGATTTCAATTAAATTTTTAAAAGAAAATTGGTTTGAAAAAGATGTAGTCAGCATTTTCTGAGACATAGCACATTTTTAAGTACCGCATATGTAACTTTTAATTTATATAAATATTATGAAAAACAGAGTTAATTTTTGCTACTAAAAAACTTGTACTTAGTAATGTTTTGTGTAGTAATATTCTTGTAAAACTTGTCATTGTCATGTCTTGTGTTGTAACATCAATAATAATTAATCTATACGTCTTGCTTGCGGAACCCGTCAAGGGTGAGTCGACTCGCACTTAGCCTCTGTTTATTATTACCTACTATATAAAAATGAAGCAATTTATCATAATTAATACATTTTTATCTTATCTATCCTTTTAAGAGCTCAAGTTATCATTTCCAAGTTCCAAGCTAGAAAAAATTCACCTCAGATAATAATTGAAAAATTTTAAATTCTGAACTCTTTTCTTATCGACTACATCCATAGTTATATAAGTAAATAAGTAAGTATCTTCACGCCGATATCCCCGAAGTGGTGGGCAGAGGCACAACTAGCCGAAGACACTAATTCCTACAATGTAATAGGTGGCAAGCCTTTCTCCAACCGTGCACATATCCAATCCTGGACAACATTTTTTATTAGAAAATTGGAAAAACCAAATTTTCTTTAAATTAAAAAATTAATTTTATTGATAATTTTATTTAAATTTAATTAATTAATTATTTTTTTATGAATTACTGAATGTGATAATATTTTTTTATGATATCGGACGACAAACAAGCAGACGGATTTCATGTGGTAAGAAATTCAGGCCGAATTTATTACTACAGGCAATCCACGAACGTGAGAATGATGCATTGCCAACCTGAGGCCGGGATCACAAGCAAAAGTGAGTTAACGACTACCTTATCCTCCGAACAGGAGTACGTCAACGGCAAGCACTGACGTTATGGCGGCAGGAATAGGTATTAGGCGATGGTACCAATTGGGCAAGTCGCTGCAAAACTCTACCACCTAGTAAAACTAGTAAACTCTAACACCTAAGTAGTTATTAAAACTAGTTCTTACTCTTTTATAAATAGAAACAAGTTTTTAAGACTTAAACATTATTTAACAGCAAATAATATTTAGTTTTATTATAACAAATATTTGAAAAGGCAAATTCTATAACAATATGTTTAAAATTATTGCATGTTTGCTACATAATCCGGGATTTTTTACTCAGAAATAAGATAATTAGATAAAAAGCATACATAAACAAGAACATATGCAATCAAAAGGTTTAATATACCTACTCTAAAAAATGTTAACAAAAATCCTAATTAAAGTGATTTTGTTTTCTTTATAAAACTAGGAAATCTTATAACAAATGCGGTCAAAGTGCGAAAATTAAAGGAGTATTAAAAGTTATGGTAATTATAAAGTGTGAATTTCGTCTGCAATTTGAACTCATTGCTTTAATGTTATTATTTATTAGTCGCCCCGAAGGTCTAATGGTCCATCGTTGGCGTTGATTACATGGAGTCTCCGGTTCTATACCCATCCGGCAACTCAAAATGTGTTTTTTTCAATTTTCTAACAAAATCAACAATGCCAGAGATTGGGTAAGTGACCGGTAGGCGATAGGTCTGCTACTCATATTTCATACATTGTGAGACTAAGTAGCACCTTCGGCTAATCGTGGGTGTCCTGGTTATACATCTAACTACTTCTTGGGCTTGAAGTTACTTACTTATTCTGTGATATTATTTAGAATTGTGTAACTATTTGACATAACTGTTACTATTATCTGTTCGTTTAAGAAACGATATGAAATTTTATTTAAACCCTCAGTAATTCAAATGATAAAACATTTTCCTTTTTGTAAGCAATAAGCAAAAGGTTGAAGTTAGTTTTGTTTTTATTATTTTGTATATCTAATTGTAAAAATCAATTTTTTTAATTCGATGGACAACTTTTTTTTATTATTAAGTCTATCCATGATTTTATTTTCTACAGACTATACTATAACTATTTATATTTCTATTAGTATTTTTTGGAAGATTCTTTTTCTTATTACCGGAGGAACAGGGGACAATTTTTCTCTTACAACAGATTGTAAGAGAAAAATGTTCTAAAAATACCTACTAATATTTTCCCAAGTTTCTCGCAGGCAAACAGAATAAAAATTATGCTATGTCCGTCTTCTGGTCCTAAGCTACTTCCTCATCCATTTTTAGCGAAAATTGTTCATTCGTTCTTGAGTTATAAATAGTATCATTTACAATACTTTCTTGTATACATATATATTTGGTTCCTAAATTATATTTACTGTGGATTTTAATGAATGTAAGCAAATATTTTATCTATAGTCACGTGAATGACAGTTTTTATGTATTTAGTGTCATTTTTAACCTGCCACAGTAAGCGACGGATGTTCTAAGTTTAACGTATCTGTGTATGTTTGTCTGTGACATCATAACTCAAATATATAATAATCTACAGATTTCATAATCTACATAGATGCTTCGAAGCTCTCACTACGTGGCGCTGTAAGGGTGGGAGTCTGGATTCCAAGATACAAAGTAGCCCTCAGCGTTAAATGCCCTCCGGAGACCTCTATTTTCACTGGTGAGGCCACTGCTCTTTTGGAAGCTATTCACTTCATCATTAGCCGTAACCTAAACAAATCTGTTATTTTTTCTGATTCTCTTAGTAGCTGGAACTAAAGGGGTTACCGAGAAGCAGCTATATCTGCTTCCAAATCCAAATTTCCATTAATCTTAAAGCTTAAAGAAGCATTGTACACATGTTCCGTCTTAAATTTAAAAGTAGAAATAGCTTGGGTCCCAAGCCATAGCGGTATCCATGGAAATGAGTCTGCTGACTCCTGTGCTAAAAAGGCTATAATCATAGGAAATATCAATGATTCAAAAATTTATCCCCATGACTTGAACTCTATTTCTCGAGTGAATCTAGAAAAGTCATGGAACTCAGCATGGTCAATTTCTAAACGCAATAAAGGCAGATATTATGCCAACATACAAAGTTCCATCCCCAAAAAATCTTTCAACTTTAAAAAAAAAATCTGCCATCTCTTCCATCATTAGGTTACGACTGGATCACTCGTCGTCCCCTGTTCATTTAAGGAAAATTCGAGTAAGAGACCACTCCTTATTTGAATGTGGCTTAGACAGACGAGGGAACTGTGGAACATATATTCTTCATCTGTCCTCAATATAACATATCCTTATATGAAATCCTCCCAAAAGAAATCCCTCGCCCTACTAACTTTGCGTGTCTTTTGTCGGATATGTATCCATCATTTATTAAAGTCCTCAGTAAATACATAACTAATAACAACATAAAAATCTAATCATTGGCAAGTCGAGTTTTTCATATTTCTAACACTGAGTAGATTTGCTGTAGCAATGTGAGTGTCTGCATGTGATATGTTTGTAATTTATTGGTGTCTATATTTTGGGTTTTTCTCAGCTTAGATTCCGTAAAGCAAAGAAGCTCTCCTGTGTCTCTTTCACCACAAGGCATTGGCGGAATTATTGTGCCTGACGCAATAAAGCCCATAAGTAAAGAAAGAAGAGAAGACATCATAACATTTAAATGGACAGACCGATGTCGATGCGGATTATTTTTTGTGAAAGCTGACGAATTAGAGATGGTTCTTAGTTACAGTATTTAAAGGTTTTAATGAAAAATGAAATTTGTTTATTTGCGGAATATGTGTACCTATTATTGGGATGTTACAAAAATATGTAATTAGATATATCAACATATTCTACCATACTTTGGTGTGCAAATATTTTAATATTCACGTTAAAGTTTTATCGAAACTACATTAAAAATATGTTCTAGGATCTTCTTCTTAGACGTCCATAGGAAGTTAGATTTGGCTATCAGTTTTTCCACTGAATAATTGACTAGTGACTAAACTAGTGTGTCGGATGCCTTGTTTATGATAGTTACTTCAAATTTAAACTAGTTTTATCAAAAGTCAGGTATGTGCGGACATTCGCACACTCAAATACAATAAAACTATCACAACTCTACGATCGAACGATTATGTCACTCTAAGAATAAGCGCATACTGTGGTCATGACAGTCTTAAAACAGAATACAAATCCTACGAAGACTCGCGTAACGTCTCTTTATGATAATGGAAGGCAAACAAGCAGACGCATTTTCTGATAGTTATAAATTCACGTCGCCTAGAAAACCAAAGGTGGTAATGGTGCGTTGCCAACCTGAGGTCGGGATCTTAGGCCTAGCGCAAAAGTAAGTTTACCAGCTACATTAACCTCCAAACTGGAACACGTCAAGACTTTATGGCGGCAGGATTAAAGTAATTTCTGTAAAGTAGCCCGGACCAACACGTGGAAAACATAGACAAAGTTATCTTATATCCACAAAAACTGCACGGCGCGGCGATCAGTCTAATGACTGTCGGTTTTCCGGCATTTAAATCAACGACAACTAAAACCGACAAAATGACTATTGACGACTATCGTTTGTTTCGTGACTGCAATGTGCGCTCAACCTTATAAACCTACGGAATTGAGCTAGTTTATATTATTTAATAACGTAGAAGTCAAATAAAATAGAGTACAACAATCAAATCATTACGTTATTAAATCTAATGTCAATATAAGGAACAATTAATTTGTCGAGTCTTAACATTATTTACTGACAAACAATACTCGCGTCTGTCGTTACAAATATTTGACATTTATAAAATCAAATTACTTTCTGGAAAAAATGTTTTCCGACGTTTGCTATGTATTTTGAAATACTTAGATACGTTACTCAAGCTGTAGCTTTACAATATATACAGGTAGGCTTTACATATACCCACAAGTAGGTCTATTTTTATCATACTACAATATAGTTAAAACTCTTTTAATTGTCTATAATTTAATAGATTTCCAAAATGGTCGAGTTTTAAAATATGATCTCGATTATGTTGTCACGTCCAATCTTTTTAACTTAATTTGACAAATCTTGTTTTCATTTCAAAGTTGATACTTCGCTAGTAGTTTATTTTAAATTACATCAAGACCCGATAAATGCTTATTGAGATATATTTGTTAACATCAATTTTATTGTTTACATATTCAATTTTTCATCATAAAAGAAGAATGGAGTTTTGGTGCTTTTAAATTGAAATAACTGGACCAATCAAGTCGTAGAGGTCATGTTTAATGAATGCAGTATGTAGTATGTAATAAATTTGAGTAAATTACAAAAAAATCAAATAATTACAATATTAACTATATAAACGAAAGAAATAACAATTATTACGTCGAGTCTTGGCAATATTTACTAGCAAACAAAACTCGCGTCTAGTTTAACAAATGTTTAACATTTATAAATTCAAGTTAAACACTACTGGAGCGCTGATAAACATAAAAAATTTAAAACCTGCTAATCCAGGGTCTTTCAACCCTTCATGACACCACCTGGAGTGTGTTTTACATTATAGAAAAAAGAAATAAAAAGTCGACGCTCTCGCTAGTTATCAAAAAAAATTACATGTGCTGCTATAACGTCAATGCTTATCATTTTTCAAATTAAAAAATTGACATACATTAGGCTAAAAACCAAAAAAAAACAATTTATTTAATATTAAATAGAGAGCATTGTTACTTGCCCAGCCGTTAACAGCCTTGTTATTAATAGAACAATTTGGTTTCTAGATTTTGTATTTTGTCAATATTTCAGAACAATAAGAAAAAAGACCTCAACTAAAAGCATTAATTACCCATATATCGGACAATTACAGGATATTTTTGTTGTTAATTTTAGCACATTCATTGCATTGATTGACGGATAACCTGGCGTGTAATACGAAAACTGACAATTACACCCACAAATTTTGTAAACCATCTTAAGTTCGTAACTGTGGTAAAACTAACGCAAACCCCTCTTTATATAATTATTTGTGTTATCTATACAGTGTAGAGGGTTTGGCCTTTTAAATTGCTTAGTTTTATAAAAATAAAGGCTAATTTACAAAACAATGTTTTTGTAAAAATATAGTTTCCAATTTTGGGAATAAAATGTATTTTTGCCACCGGTATAATTGTGTTATGTCGGGAAATAAAATGAAATTATATCAACCTGATTTATTTTAAAGTTTCGAGTACAAAATGGAAAAAATCCAGTACTTGCGGCCGTACTCACAGACTTCAATTGTTTTTAATCAGCCATTAAGTCGAAACTTCCAATACTAACTAATAAGTTTAAGTTTTTTAAGTCACCGACCATTCGTAAGCTCTAGTTCGATTACCGACATACATATCTATATACATAAAAGAAAGTCTTGTTAGTTACACTATATATTATAACTCAAGAAGGGCTCAAGAAGATTTGTCTAAAAATTGACAGGGAGGTAACTAAGAACCAGGAGACTGATATAGTATACTTTTGATCCAATTCGACTGTGAGAAAACTAGGAAAAATAACATTTTGTTTTTTTTTTCATATAAACCGAACGGCTGAAACAAAGTTCGCCGGAACAGTAGGGTTACCTACTCTTGAAGCTCGATTCAGGAAATTGAATTCGAGTATGTCATTTTAGTTACCTACTCTTGAACACAATACTGGTGAAATATTAGCATTTAGTTAATAGTTAGCAATAATTTATTTTATCAGATTTGTTGAATTAATTTGTAACTTTATGTTAATATTCCGCTACTACTGTGTTCAAAAGTAGGTACCTAAATACATTCCGATTTCCAATTCGCAGGATATCGAGATTCGAGAGTAAACGTACAGGTCTGTATATTTGAATCTGTGTGTTTCTAAAATATTTTAATAATGGTAAGAAATACAAAACCAAATATAAAAACGTTACAAAACATTGTCGTGTGAGAATATTCTATAAGAATGTGTATTTCTTAACCATTATCTGTGTACAATAATCAAAACCAAACAGTGGTACGGACGTGCGACTTCCAATCATTATGTTTGCGGAAAACGTTAGCGTGCACTAGCAACACCACGACTGACACTCATGGACAAATGTTATGGAAAATTACATGTGAAAATACACTTTTCGAAGGTAGTACAAATGTCGTCTCTATGGTCGAGCGGTCCGGGTGTTGGACTTGACTGCATGAGGTCTCGGGTTCAAATCCCGGGTCGGCCAACAAAAAGAAAATTGGATTTTTCCAATTTTCTAATAAAAAAAATGTTGGTCGGGATTGGAAACGTGCCCGGTTGGCGATAGGCTTGCCACCTATCACATTATGGGACTTAGTATATTCGGTTAGTCGTGGGTGCCCTGGTTGTGCCTCTGCCTACCTCTTCGGCTATATGGGCGTGAAGATACTTGAAGATACTAGTGTTACAAATTACAAGTGTTTTTTAGTGTAAGCTCAACAGCCCGTGTTGGTCCAAGATACTTTGCAGAATAGACCATCTGTCTTCCTGCCAGGCAGCTCGTAAAAGGCGAGCATAGGCTTAACGTCACTAAGACCATGACATACATAGGTGGTAGAGCTTTGCAGCGACTTGCCCGGATTGGTATTAACGCCTTATCTATTCCTGCCGCCATTACGTCATGACGTGTTCCGGTTTGGAAGGTAAGGTAGACGGTAAAGGTTTGCTCGAGGCCTAACATCGCGGCCTTAGGTTGGCAACGCACTATTACCACCTTTGATATCTCTAGGCGGCGTAAACTTTTTTACGATCAGGAAATCTGTCTGCTTCTTTGCCTTCCATTACCATAAAAATAAAAAAAATACAACACAAATTAAAACTAACCCTAATGTAAAGGAATTTTAAATTTGTGTTATATGTTTTAGTTACGATAATAATTCAAAAAATAATTTATATGCATGAGATATGCATCTCGATGTTCATTCATAGTATAAATTCGTACCTCATCTAAAAATCGGACCCAACCTTCGCGCTTAAGCAAGTGTTGAAGATATTCAGATGATGGACGTATACAAATCTAGAAACTGTCTTTTCTCTTGTCTGCTTGTTTTTTACAGACATTTTCGTAATACTAGTCAACGAAATGCACGAATACAATCGCCTACTACGTACTCGTACATTAAAAAAATCTGCTAAAATTAGACCGTTTGTTATACAAAAACAAATTTCTATCGCCATGGTATCTATGCATAACCTATACTTATAATAACTGATGGCAACGAAATTTGTTAATCCGTACTCTATGTTTCAAAGCAGGTTATAAAATATTTATTAAACCGCTCACTAAAAAAAGTTTCCGTGTGAGAGAAGCAAAATTCGAAATATATAGAGATATAATTCACTAATGCCTAACAGATTGTCCCGAATTTATACCAAGTCATAAGTTTTGTAGTCATAAGAATACTCAGTATAAAGTAATTTGAAGTCTGAAATGTAGAGAAATATCAGGTTATTTTACATATACCTACATACATATCTTCGCACCAAGTTCACTGCAGAATAGACGGAGAATATAGACTAACAAGTAAACTAAGGTCAGCGTATCGGCTAGTATAAATTGTTTTAGGAATACTAATTCCTAGATTATTCCACAAGCAAGCAATGGGGTCGTTGAATCCCTAATATACATATCCATCAAGAAGGAAAAGTAAAAGCAAAAGTATAATGGTACCACTTGTTGTTAGAACTTAACTATTAGTAGGTATAACATTTACATTTTTTGTACAATATTCATATTTATATTTTCTCGCGTCAAGTCTCTATTACGTGTACAATAAAGTGTAAAATAAATACATAAATAAGAAAAGATCAATTTTTTTTACAGTTATCACATGTGGTCACAAAAAGATTATTATGGAATTGAAATTGTCTTTCGCAATCCGCATAGGGTTTTCCTAAATGTTCCTCTTTGCCATAGACACCCAAGATGTTAATGTGTTGTGGCCAATTTAAGCTTGGTGTTTCTTACGTGACTATAAAGAACTAGCGCACATTATACTATATTTAAACTCTTTTCATACTTTATACTTTTATTTTTAAATTGGCTGACCTAATCTAAATTTAAGCGAAATGATTAATTATGTAATAACAATTAAAAATAGAGATCATGAAAATACATTCGGATTTCCGAAGCTTAACGAATATAGCCGAAGCGCATAATTTAAATTAAATAATACTACTTTACGTCGCGGTCCTGTGGCCGGGGTGTTAGGTCTAATATCAAACTGTGGGATGCCAAGTCCCTCACGGCAAGGAGTTTAAAAGCCTCCAAGGCCTAAATACGTCAGTGCTCGCCACAGCGACGACAGGAATGAATGAATCAATGGTAACGACATTTGGGAGCAGTCGCGATCAATTACATGTATATCGCTAAACAAATATGTATTAGCTTGAGTGTGTTACACGAATCTTTGCGAACACCAATTGGAAATACAAACAACAGCCTTGCGCTTTTTGAAACTGTGCCTCCTTTACATCACTTGAACAGTGTAGTGACAGTTTCTCGTCAACGCATTCATGTATAGTTGTAGCATTAGCTTAAACTTTCAGGGACACATAGCTCTCGGTAATTTTTTTTATAACAAAAGATTGCAAATGAGCAAGTGGGTCATCTGATGAAAAGTGAGAACCGCTACCTGATGAAAAGTGAGAGTATCACAGATGCGTTGCCGACCTTTTAAATCTCTGTCTTGGCGTGAAGATATGTGTGCTTGAACTTTAAGTTGCATGATATATTTTGGCCACTGGAAGGAATCATTCGATCTCAAAAAATTAGGATATTGTGTGTTTTTGTCTGTTTACACAGATAAACAGATAAAAACACACAAATATATATTTTTTTAATTTAGTTCTTAATTAAATATACATAGATGACATTTGGTAGATAAAAAAGAAAATTGGGTAGATAAATTGTACTGAAATCTTAAATATTATTAAAATTTAACTTTTATGCAAATAATAAAATAGAAAAATACACCAAGTTTTTCCCGATACACTAAGTTAAAGTGGACGCCATTGTCGTGTTTCGTATTGTAGAGTAAGATAACCAATACCGTCTTTACCATAAGGGCACACGGGGCCAGTGCCCAGGGCCCCTATACTCAGAAGGCCCCGAAGGATCGACTATTTCACTCACTTTTAACCTTAAAATATGTTGGTTAGGTGCATCACGTTTTTTCGTTGCCCTAATTTGGGAGCATAGAAAGTAATTTGTCAATAATTATGAGCATAGAAAGAGACATTCTTCAGAAAATTGAGTTTGAAATCCCGAAAGAAACTATTATCGTAATCATAAAAAAACAGCAGCATACCAATATTATTAATGACATACTGTAATAAAATAATGTAATTGGCTACTCAAAAAATCATAGTGAAAAAATTGAAATTTCACTTCTTTTTTCCAAAAGGGCCCCATGTTTTGTGTGCCCCAGGGCCCCAAACTTTTGTGTGCCCAAGGGCCCCAGCATAATCTGAGACGGCCCTGATCATAAGAGAAACAAGCAAGCAGTTCTACGTTGTGAATACCCATCATGAATGTTGGTAGGGTGTCGCTTTCATAAGGCCGGGCCTATGGTCATTCATTAATTCCCACATTCATGATGGGTATACATAACGTAGAGTCACTTGCTTGTTTGCTTACTTATAATGTCATAAACTTGTATAATATAGTAAATAACATGCCGATGATTTTGACCAACATTGTGTTCAACACTAAAATTATAACACCTTTAAGTAACATACAACTAAACTAAATAAAAAAACATATTGGCGCAACATTTTGGCATACACGAGGTAATATTGTTACACATAAAATACGTGTAACTAAATAACTTGAACAATAAAATTTCAGAATTTCAGAAGTTTACCTTTCCAGTGATATCTGTAAATCTAAACGAGGCTTAGACAAAAGGGTATCTGGCGGTCAAATTACTGAGGAACTGATAATTTATGCGGCGTAAGGCAAATGCGTCATTCCAGTCTTTTAGCACAATAACAGATGAGATTACCATACTTAGTAGTAACGCGTGTATTGGGAAATGTGAAAAACATCGTTTGCGCGAGTTATATAACATTTCCTGCGAACAAGGGCGAGTAGAGAGTAGATATCTTTAATACAATGAAACATTGTCGTAGAATAAGTTATTATGGAACTGGACACCTAAAAACAGATAGCCTAGTCTTAACGGGTCTCCTGGTAGTAAATAAGCATCTTCACATCTGTACCTCTAAGACGTATGGGGAGGTACAACTAGGACAGCCACCATTAGTGAAGGTACATTTTTCCAGAATGTGCTGAATGGCAAACCTAACGCCAACAGGGCGTTCATTAAAACCAGACTAGCAGTTTTTTCTAGAAAATTGAAATACCACATTTTTATTTGACAGAGTAATTGAAAATGTTACCTCATGTAGTCAATGCAAGCTCCGGATCACTAGACAACAGCGGACATTTTTTTATTTGTTTAATTTTGTATGGTCTTTAAAAAATCTATAATCTGAATGAATCATTTGAAATGGTCTGCATTCCTCTAAAAGCAGGCGCAACTCCTAATATTAATACATTTCACCTATAAAGACATCAGACACCTAAAATGGCAAAGGTATGTCGCCAATTTACGGCTGGAATGTTAAGCCTATTACGTAGGTAAGTTTACCAGGTGCCTTATTTTACGCACCACGTCAGTTACGAGCGCTAATTTTATGATAGTATTCATACTATGGTTGACTTTAACAATTATTATCAACTCCTCGAAAAAACTCTAACACGCCCCGGTCGTCTAATTTAAGTAGGATCTTGCATCACTTTTGTGACATAACAATACCTTCTTTGGTGTCTAATAACGACGTGTATTTCTTGCTACCAGGAATTTCTTCTACTTGTTTGCCTGCCGATTGTTAGTTTACGGTGCCTATAGTTCCCTAAGATGATAAAGGTGGATTATCAAATTGAAGCTTTTACGTAATCTTCTTTTATTAATTACACCATTGACATAAATAAATAAATAAATGACACCTAACAATTTACTGATATACCGAAATTAGGCTTACCGAAATCATACATAAATAAACTAAAATAAAAACCGACGTAAATTAAAAAACATCCAGACCCAGAAATACAGAAATTTATATGTTCGTCATACAAACGTTTGCCCCTAGGGGGAATCAAACCGAGCGTCGCAGATGCTTGGAAAATTTAGACTTGTACGCTTACCTCTCAAATAAGGCAGTTTATTGTTTAAATATTGGGAAAAGAATCGAAATAATGTCAACAGACTGACTGCAATACAGATTTTTGTTTGTTAAATTTGTTAGTAATAGTCATCCATATTGTATCATAATGATTAAGTATTTATTTAAAGAATAGTGCGAATATCTTAGAAGTGTAGAGAATTACTTAAACAATTTACTTGTCCTAGAACACATATTTACGAGTATGTTAGAGTTCCGCCTTAAAAAAATGACATTAGAACCTTCTCCTATTTATGTTTACTTGGTGTAGTAGTACTGTGCTCAAATTTGCTTATGCTTTTCGCCATTTCGTCAGTGCTTGACAGTGTCGTATTTCGTGTTGGAGGATGGAGTAGCTAACAGATTTTCACACGTGTTCTATAAAACCAACCATAACATGTTAATGACGTCCATAGACAAGTGTCTGTTGTCATCAGAAGAGCAGGCTTGTTCGTTATTTCTTTAAAAAAAAGTCAAAAACCAGCGACATAACCTTTAAAGAATTAGGGTAAGGTCCATTTCGATCACGTTAGTTTTCAAATAAAAAATAATTTATACCAAAATGGATTCATCCGTTCAAAAGTTAAGATGCCACAGGCAGACACACAAATTGACACGTTAAAATTACAACACGTCTCTTTTGGTGTGTTTTAAATAAATTGCAAAAGATTACGAAACATACTACCATAATTCTTCAATTGTGATTCATCAGCCACCTTCCAATTTATTCATCAGG
>NJDD01000443.1:413008-466639 GCA_002245505.1 Calephelis nemesis
TTATGTATTAAACTAACACACTGTAAAAGTAATATATGTTATTTGCAGTTAAAAAAATATTTTTTTTCTTTATTACAATATTTATGGCAAGACTAGGTATATATGTAAGTTATTAAAGACATTTTTAAAAAATACTCGAGGAGGTAATAATAAACTTACAAACGCAGCAACAGAAAACTATTTACACTTTAAATATCATGAAACTACATAATAACAATTCAATATCATTTAAGTAAACGAAAAATACGCATTATTAAAAAAGTAAAAACCCTAACACTATTTGTCGCATGTTAATTCCGGAAAGCAGAGGAATTCAACCAAAACAGAATTATCAAAATTGCATCGTATTTTTATTTTTAGCACTTGCCCTGTGCGTGGGACAAATTTCTATAAATTTTAAAGAAAGAAAATTTCGCCAAATCAAATGATGAACTCATTTGATGGGTACCCAGAATTGTGTATCTATAGGACATAAAATAACTACCCGCGTTAACGGGTTAGAAAGGAATTAAAAATTTCGCCACGGGACTTGAATCCTCAGTAGCTCAATTAGTTAGAGCATTCGTCGGCTTGAGACGAAAGGTTACAGGTTCAAATCCTGTCTGGGGCGAAATTTTTTCTTTCTTTAAAATTTATAGAAATTTATCAAAATTGGTTGATAATTCTGAAATCTAAAATTTTTGAGTTAGGTAACACCGATAAAAAATAAGTGAATTTAAAACTATTCCTTCTTTCACAAAACAATTGAAACCTCAATGAAAGTTAATATTTTTTGTAGAATAAAAAAATAAATAATAAATAACTATTTTGTTGCTTACGTTTGTGGTAGTGTTGAGCAACAAATTTCTTGGGTGGAGATCTATTGACTGAAAGGTAGCTGGTATACTTGTACAAATGACCTAACATTCCGATCACAAATCAGGTATATGTAGGTACATACAACATGTATGATGTCTATAGTCCATGGTTGTCTCTTACCAACAGAAGTTCTCAAGGCGTTTTCCGATTGGTCCCATTAAATTTGATAGAGATTTATTCAGGCATTATCCTGTACAGAGAAGTCCTGTACAGAGTGCGTAAGTACGCAATAGGCCCAATATCCCGGTCTTAGAATAGCGATCTATGGTGTCTCTCTCTTACCAACAGGAGTTTTGCGCGATTTGCTCGTTCTCTATAATAGTCAAATCTAAGATGGCATTTTTCTGTCTGTTGTATATTAATTATTACATATATATTTCAAACACAATAGCCAGTGTATTTCGATTTGCCATTCCTGTTTTAAGAGCAACAAAAAATAACTTAAATTAATCCAAATGTTTTTGAGTTTTACGAGACTAAACACCAACACTTCATATACCTAGGTGATGTAAGAGTGAAGAATCTACCCATAGATACTCTATATGCAAATCACTGGACCCTATCGAAATTATCATTAACAGAGTGTGCCTTTAGGTACCTGATTCACACAATGTTTCTAAGAAAGTAAACCTATGAGTAAAACGGAGAGCTGTTTTCGCAAGAGGCCTTATGATTTCGCAATTCAAACACATACGATTAATATTCAAAGAGATAAAACTGTTATCTTTAGTAGAAAAACAGGCTAATCCCGTCGTTGAGTGAGAGAGAGAACAAATTTGCTGTATCAACAATCAAGCGGCACCTAACATTTGTACGTATGAACAAAGTTGAGGCCACATTAGTCGGGTGCGGTTTAATTTAGAATCTACGGATATCAAATTTGACATAAATGTTAAAGAATATTAAGAAACCACTAAAATGCAAAGTAGGTAAAGTTTTGAAATTACATGTATAAAATTGAAGTTTACTTTAAATAACAAGATCCACAGATATCAAATTTAACATAGATGAGATTGATGTGCTGCTGATTGATGCCATTAAAAATTAAAAAAGAAAGTGGAAAAACAGTTTTGTAAGTTTAAAATTTAAATGTATCAAAAAACATTTATCACAACTCAAATAAGTACGTAATAAAATTCTAATAGTAAGACATTTTCATATTTAAAATAATTAAATATAAAAACACGTAAACAAATTCAAAACATACTGAAATGTTTAATTTAAATTATATTTTGTGACTATACGAACTCCATAACCTGAAGTATGATGATGCGGAACTTGTGATTAAAAGTTATTAAGGCGAGTATTGCATCATTATTTCATCAGCACAATTGTCAATACCTACACTTAAATTTAAATACATGAACAACCCAGTTCAATTGTGTGTGTAAACATAATATTTTGTTGTATCGAGTGTTTTTAATTGTCTTTTAAAAGGAGTTTATCAATTCGACTATGTGCTGATTTTGAGTTTGTATACGATTACTCCGCTATACAATTTTTGAACTACTCTGAAAAAGTAAATCTATCAGCAGTTTTGGCAAACTGAGTTCGATAAGATTGATGTGGCCTTACCCTAACTATAGTCACCCACCGCTTACACTGCAAATATTTCAACAAAGATACAGGGGCGCTCAACTCTAACTTAACTACCCTTGTGTACACATAGCTATGTGAGAAAGCGAATAATTCTTGTTAATACGTATTTTAATTGCACCGATATAAACGGAGACATTGCATTAAGTAGTACAAACTTATGGCAACACTAATTTGCCTGGCTTTAAAATTGTATTTAGAAATGTATTCGAGGAACGTGTCACATTTAAGGGGAAAAAAATAGGGTTTTTTTCTGTTGAACGGATTTTATCCGAGGATGTTGTTAAGAGTCACCGAAATCGATGTAATGAATGTGAATGAAAATAAGCAGCTTTGCAATAATCATGACAATCATCATCGATACTCTCTAGTCTCTGCCTACCGGCGGCTTGAATCGGCGTGAAGATATGTATGTACATATAAACTACTAAGGTTTATTTGAGATTCCTAATTATTAATTTATGTTCCTACTAGCTCGCGTCAGTGCTCGCCACAGTTCGGTTTTTAAAAACCTACACTTAACTAACCCTACGAAACAGCTCACCCGAAGTGATATCATAGTCATCCTACCGATTCTTGATACCACAGCATCTGTACCAGAGAGCAAACAAGCTGGTAAACTTTTATAGGATAGTTATGTAACAGTAACATTTATGGTGTCTACAGGCAATTGTCTGTTACGTAGAACCGCTTGTTCGCTTTCTTATAACATTAATAAAAATCAGAACGACACTCGCTAGCGCCGGCAAGTATCAGAGTAATCGGCGAACGACATTTTCAAATATTAGTGTTTGTCAAAGAAACGGAGCCGCGTTCCGCTGTTTGTCTGTTTGTGCGACCCCAATCAACTAGCTTTTGCTGATTCCTGTGTTAGGTTTGTCAATTAAACCTATTAACGTCTTGAATGAGTTTTGGCGCGAAAGATGGTCGGAGTTTTTTTCATAATTATTGAATTTCGTGTTGATATTGAGTGCAATTATTCAATTTTGGTAGCATTTTGTACAATTTTGTTCAGTGAAAGTGCACAAATGAAATACTCATCAAGAAATTAGCGTATCATGTATTTCCTCGTTGCCGCCAAATCTCATTGCATGAGCTTGAGTCACCGCTTTACCCAAGAGCCTGACATGACTTACGGACGACTTATGACTGATGACTAATTATACCTAATTTATAAAAATTGATGTAAAATTGGATGGAAATTTCTACTTGACTAATGGCAAAATACTAACCTGAAGACCAAAACTTAAATAAAGACGAAGAAAAAAGAGAACGTCTTCAATTTTATTTTTAAACTGTTAAGAACAGCTGATTGATGAAACCTAGCTGGATTTTTTTATGATATTGGAAGGCAAACAGACGCAACAAGCAGACAGATTTCCTGATGGTAAGAAATTTACGCCTAGAGACACCAAAGGTGGTAATGGTGCGTTGCCAAACAGAGCCCGGAATGTTAGGCTTCGAGCAAAAGTAAATTTACCGGCTACCTTACCCTCCAAACCGGAACACGTAATGACGTTGTGGCGCAGGAATAGGTAAGGCGGTGGTACCAATCCTGGTAAGTCGCTGCGAAACTCTACCACCTAGTCAGATGTCACGCTGTTAGTGACGGTAAGACTATGCTCGCCTTTTACGAGCTTCCTGGCAGGAAGGCAAATGGTCTATTCTGCAAAGGAGGACCAACACGGGGCAAATCACACAAGCGCCTGCCTCCGTCGGGAATCAACCCCGAGTCTTGCAGTTGGTCGGTGGGTACTAGGCGTGTACGCTAACCTAATGTTTTTGGGGATCATCTATACTATTCTATACTAATATTATAAACAGGAAAATTTGATTTTTTATTTGTTTGTTTGAAATGAATAGGCTACGAAACTAATGGACCGATTTCAAAAATTCTTTCTCCTTTAGAATGCTACATTATCACTGAGTGACAAAGGCTTTGTTTCATCAAAATCGGTGTAGTAGGAGCCAAGCTGCGCAGGCGAAGTTGCGTAAAACTGCCAGTTCAATATAACTGCTAGTTATACATTTTTATATGTAAATTTTCACATAGTTTCAGCATGCACATCGCTTGAGTAAGGATCGGACTAATCGCACCGTGGGACATTTTCAAATATTAGTGTTTGTCAAAGAAACGGAGCCGCGGCCCGCTGTTTGTCTGTTTGTGCGACCCCAACTGGCTTTTGGTGATCACTGTGTTAGGTTTGTCAATTAATCCCATTAAACCACTTCATCTTGCCTTTTTTTCAATAAAATGGCGATTTCCGAATTATTTAATGGTTTTTTTAGTCGCCTTCTAATAATATATTTATTTTTAGCAAGACTGTAATATATTCTTTAAATTATCTCAGAATGTGTGAAAAACTGTGCGGCGGTTTCCTAGAAGCCGTCCCGACTTCGCACGGATATAAAATATACATATGAACCTTCCTCTTCAATCACTTTATCTATTAAAAAACCGCATCAAAATCCATTGTCTAGTTAAGCGACTTTGTAGTTATTTCCCAATATTGATGATCCTTTTTTCTAAAAGCAGATTTTCCATGTGTTAGTTTGGTTAACTAGGTTTTAAGGTTAGACTAGATGCATTGCCCGGCAGCTCATAGTAATCGGACGAAGGTTAAATGGGTCTTTAATAGCAAGATGGCTGGCGGTAGACTGCCTAAAACCCAGTTCACAGTGCACCCCAGATAGTAATATGACATTGGCATTAAGACGGCAGGCATAGGTAAGGCGGTGGATTCTTACCCGGATAAGTTTCTGTGCAGCACTCTACTACCTGTGGTCCTGTTAGTAATTACCCATGTAAGGTTTGCTCGGCTCTAACGAGATACCAGGAAGGCAGACAGACTATTCTACGAAGGAGACCGCACTTAGAGACAGTTGGAGATAGATAGGATATTGGAGAGTGACTTTTCATCTCAATATCTTAAGGGCGGGAGCCTATGAGTAAACTGACAAATAGGTACGCGGACGTACCCGCTAGTAGCATCCACTGGTAAAAATTACTAAATTGTAATTGAAATAGTGCTCTTAAATTAAAGAAGACACTTGAATAAATAAAGTAAAGCTATTGTAAATCTATTTTAATTGAAAGCTTTTATGATACTTGCTAACGACTGCACGCTATTTCACCAAACCGAATAAAATAGTACATAATATTTAACCAACTTTAAATTGGGACAAGGACATTGTAATTTTTTAACTTCTATACTTTTTGTATTGTTTGTGGTGTATATTTTTTGTTAATCGATGTTAAATGTGACAAACCTATCGCCCACCGGGCACATGTCCCCCATCCCGAGCAATATTTTTTTTATTAGAAAATTGGAAATACCACATTTGCTTTTTGTTGTCGGACCCGGATTCGAACCCGAGACCTCATGAAATCAAGTCCAATACTTGGACCGCTGGACCTAAACTACTAAAAATCTAAAATTACCAACTAAAAATGTTAAAAGTTTTTTGCCAGCCTGTGGTTTGAATAGTTGGCGTTGGATTTTGTAATAGTATGTTGGTGTTTGTGTTTTCTTTGCAAAACAAGTCTTTGCATTTTACACACTATTTTTTCCATTCTTTTATGGACTTCGCTCTTTTTTGGGTTCATCTGGAATAATCTCTTTTAGAGATAAGCTCGCCTTTTGTATAATTTTACATAATCAGTTGTGTACAATACAATTAAGTACAACAAAAATTAAACAAATTAATAAATGTTAGAGCCTGAAACTAATACATTATTTAATTAAAAAAAAGTTCTTCCTTATCGACTGACTCATTTGGGCGTTCACTTATTCTTTTCTTCAATCTGTCAAAAACTCTTATTTATATTATTGAATTCCTTGATCTTGATTGACTATGCTGGTAATACCTAGTTGGTAGGTACTCTTACTTTGTATACCTACCCACAAATATCACATTAAGGCAGTCAGAATATTTGCTTTTATTAAAGGCCTGTAATAATCGTGGTGTTAAAAAAGTAAAGCGACAAATACGGCTGGAGGGCAATTACGATACAAACTTTTTCAGTTACAAGTCAATTTAAAAATGGAACAAAGTTTAAATCCGCAAAGTTCTAAATCTTTTAAATGTGATTTTTAGGGTAAAAGAACCGATTTCTGGCCAGTGTTTTCTCTCCCAATTAATCCGTTTGACGGCAAGTTAAAAATCGTTTAAACGGTACCTGAGCGGGCGAACAACCGATTGAATTATTAATGCAGCCTCCACAAACGGCGCAAGTACATATTTACTTGTCGCGTAAATAGATGCGCACACAGCGAACACGCGTTGAGAATAGTATATGTACATTATTCAGATACATCTCGACGAATACGAATCACAATAAGTGTTTTTAACCGCTCTTTCTTTTCTTTTTTTTGTTTTTAAGAATAATAACATAAATTAACTTCTTAAAAACTGTTGTAAGTTACTACATTAGTAGAGGAAAACTATATTATGTAATTTTATGTCAAGAATAAATATGTATATAAACGACTTTTAAGCACTAGCCCCATACTTGAGATTATATTTAACATTAAAAAATATAATAACAATTGTGAAAAAGTATGTATAGGCTATAAAATAATTCAGACGAAAGCAATAATAGTATGATTTAATGTATATGTAAAATATTTAAAATAATTTTTAATTTCGAGTGAAAATTTGCAACTTCGTTGCAATATAGTACAGGTAGAGCTTGAACGGAAAACGTCAACGTCTATTCTTTTGCTAGGTTTATTAAAATTATCACTTGCTCGCCAAAGATACGAGTTTCTCTTATAATTTGTCGATACAGAAGGAACTAATAATAATGTACTAAAATATCTGGTTGTTTCTGGCATTTTAAGTTTAATCATACTTATAGACAAGATCAGGGCAATGGACTTTATTGCTTGTTATTTACAAAAGACGACGCACAATCTCTTCTTTATCTCGTCTAGTGTATAGAAAATTAATAAGAAAGAATTTGCACTGGCTTAAAAAGTTTTCAGATTAGTAGATATGGTACCTACATATAGTAGAGATATAACGTCTAATATTACTGGGATTTCGATTTATTGACTCATATTCAGTTTACTACGGACGAATGTGCAATACCAATAATATTTTAAAGGTATAAACGGGCTAACCGTTTATAGTCACTCGAAGTACGCATGATAAAACCAAGAGCTTGGGTCGCCTTAGCTACGATAGAATTAATTTGACTACTACTAATAAATGAATGAATGAATAATATAATCATTGTGTCACCACGATACGAAGAGTATATATATTAGTATGTAGATTTTATTTAAGTAGTTAACTACGGGCAAAACTTTCACTATCTTAATAATTATTTTATGTACGTAATCAAAACCATTCTGACTTATTAAAAACTTAGTGTCACACGAATCTTATTTTTTCTAACTAAAGACTTAATACTAATGAAACAAATCTACAACTAAACCGAAGAATATATAAAATAAGAAAATGCATCTAGGTTGAAATTTCAACGAATGGGCTATACTAGTATGTACCTGCAATAAAAAAAATGCAATAATGTTAGCTTATTGCTCCAATTCGCCGTTGCAAGATAAACTTTTTAATGGATTTCTTAAAAGAATTCTTCTTTTACTTTTTGTTCACTTTTTACTATATAGGACCTTGTTCAATCGTATATCAGTCTCTTTCTATGTGTTTTATAGTAACTGTGAGGTCGATCATAATCAAATACTACAGTGTATTCAAAAGTAAAATAAATTCAGAACATATTATATCCTGTTCTTATGAAAAACAATTGTAATTTTGTTAAATTACAAATATGAGAATAACATGCTTATGTTATTCTGATGTATAAACTATATTCCTTTAAAGTTTCGTCTAAATCCGTTCTGACGTTTTTGCATGAAAGGATACGGGCGTGAAGATATGACTACTTTTTATCTTATTTTTTTACATATACATTAACGTTCTTGCACACAATACGTAGGTAAAAGGCCGTAGTTTTCCCGAATGCGCGCGCTACCTACGTGTGTGTGGGTGGGTGTGCGAGTGTGCGTGGGGTTGGCCTTTTCCGAGAGGGGAGAATGGGTAGGGGCTTACTAGGAACCGTGGAGCTCCTCATGACGTATTTGCCGACTTGTGCAATTAGCAGTTCTTTATGAATATTCAACAAGACGGGTTTTTATATTAATTGATGTGTGACTTACATGTAATGTGTATGTGGGCGTCCGTTAAGTGACTTTACTTAGCATACTTTTAAGACCGCACAAGAATTAGGCCTGTCTTTTTAGGGCCATGTTTAGAGTGACTTTTTTATGCTAAAAACCATAAACTTAAGAAGCACTTTCTTTCAAGATTATTTATAACTAATGGCTCGCCTGGCTTCGCACGGTTATGAAATATACATACAAACCTTTCTCTTCAATCACTTTATCTATTAAAAGAAACCGCATCAAAATCCGTTGCGTAGTTTTATAGATTTAAGCATACAAAGGGACATAGGGACAGTGAAAGTGGAATTAGAAGAAAAGTATTTTTAGTGTTTTCATTAGTCCACAAAAAAGGTTTTTGTGGAGACAAAAAGAGAGAATATTGAAAAACAGGAAATTATTTTTTTCATACAAACTCTTTTCAGCTTCAATTTAAAGTTCGCCGGGTTGACTATTGACTAATAGGTACAAATCTTCATATTAAGGTCATCACCACGGTGGCAGCAGTGCGTTGCTAAATTGAAGCTAGGATACCTCTTCAGTAAATACTTTAACTTTCAAACACAACACGATTGTAGCCAACCTATCTATAATAATATGACATTGGCACCAATCCAGACGACCCTTAGCAAGTCTCTTCCAACTGGTTTGACTGACTTCCTCGTAACTACTTCCACTAGCGGACAAAGGGGTCATCACATCCCTAAATCAAAAGATTTTTACAGTTTTGTTAATTAGTACACCTAGAGCTAAAACAATTAGGTATATCTACAATTGAAATATATTTAATGAACAGATTTAATTTTTTACAAATTTAAAATATGGATAAATGAATTTGTCTGCCAGTCTATTGCACGGCCAAACCGCTGGACCAACTTTGAAGAAATTTTATATGTATATAGACAAAGACCTGGTTTTTAAAAATTCATTGTAAAAGTTTTTATGGAAACCTATTCTACGCTGACAAAGTCGTAAGTAATTATTTTAAATGGGAAATGTGTTTTTGTATAGGTTCATATCTGTTTAGTTTTTATATGCATTATATCTAGGATAAGCATGCAAGCTACGTTTTCCCAAAATATCTGGACGAGTTTCTTTGATGAGCTAAATAACATTAACACACAGGCGAAGCTGCAAACAACAACTAGTATTCTATATTTTAATACTTGTCATAAATAAACAAGAGTATAAAAAAACCTATTAAGACGTTGATTTTGAAGATAAACTTAACTAAGAAACTACGCTCTATGTATTCTGCAGAAAATTCAGTTAGAAAGAGACAACATTGCGTTCATAGAGAAAGCAACAACGGGGATGAGTCTTGACGTTCTCACTTACAAATAATCTTAAAAACTACAATTTTGTTTTTAAAAATTGAATCTTAAAAGCTTGTAATAAGGTTTATTTTCGTTTGGGGGTAGTGTATGTGAGCATAGTGCGTGTTGTTAAGGCAGAAGAGTGCGGACATCAAATATTGATTCGGAGACTGGTGTGTGCGGGGGCGGAGAGAGGGGGACATAATTTGGACTAATTCCTTGAATGTTGACACAGGCTTGTCTGCTAGCTGGTGCAGCCGCGGCCAACTTACCTTTCTTCCACAACTTTTAATGGTAACCTGAAAGTTTTATTAGTTCTCAACTCTTTGTCAATTATGGATTCTTGGTTGAGACATATTTTTTTATTTGGTTTTTTCATTGTTACAGCTTTAGCTGGCAAACGATAATGCCAACCGAATTCCTACACATTAATATATTATATACGCTGACTTGTTATTTCAGTTTGTAACGAACGAGTTATCTACCATCGAGCCATGGTCACGGTGCTAGTGACAAAACTGCCTCAAGCTTGCGAGCCACTTGGAATTTCTAGACATTAGAGCAATAAGATCACCTTACAATAAATCCATTTACATAAAGGCGAATCTGTGTTTGTTTATCTCTCCTTCAACAAACAGCTAAAGACCTGCAAAGTGATTGTGCTATCCAATTTTATATTCTGACAGCATACATACACTAAAATAGCTTTTCCCAGTGATGTCACTACATCTCAGAAGAGAATAAAAAACGTTTTCGGTTATAACAATATAAAAGACCATTTCTACTTTCGTACGATCTGCTTGCTTTTTTCCAAATTTGGTCATACTGTATTGTTAGTGTGATACCAAGTTTAAAGTGTGTTTATTTACTAACTAGCTTCCGCCCGCGACTCCGTCCGCGCTGATGTCTATTGAGCAAGGCTACTGGCTGCTCTAGCCCCTGGACCGGAGCACGACAATGTAGTTATGGTGGCAGGAATACGTAAGGCGGTGGATCCCTATAACTGCTATCGCCTCCGTGGCCTGGTGCTCTGAAGTTGGTGTTGTGGCCTCAGCCCGATTCCGAGCCAAATCAAACTTTGTTTTTCAAATTTCTTTTCAAAAAAACATTGTTGCTCGGGATGGTATATTATTCAAATAGTATTTTCTGTCAGTGGCTAAGCTAGTGGGTGCTACGGTTATAACTAAGTACTTGAAGATACACTTATTTTGAAATTAATTTGAAATCCTTTTTATTTGAAATCACTATTTTTCCCCGTGTTGGTCCGGGCTCCTTTGTAGAATAGACCATCTGCCTTCCTGCCAGGCAACTCGTAAAAGGCGAACATAGGCTCACCGTCACTAACACCGTGACATCTTACTTGGTGGTAGAGTTTCGCAGTGACTCGCCCGGATTGGTACCACCGCCTTACCTATTCCTGCCGCCATAACGTCAATGCCTGCTGTTGACGTGTTCCGGTTGGAGGGTAAGGTAGCCGGTAAACTTACTTTTGTTCGAGGCCTTACATCCCGGCCTCAGGTTGGCAACGCATCATTACCACCTTTGGTGTCTCTAGGCGACGTGAATTTCTTACCATCAGGAAATGCTTCTGCTTGTTTGCCTTCCAATATTATAAAAGAAAACACTAAATAAACCAGCCAAACGAAAAAACGTCACCTATAGGATATATGGAAGCAAACTAGAAGACGAATTTTCTGATGATAAAAAATACACATCTAACGGAGACACTTTGCGAACCTGAGAATGTGATCCCTCGTGAGATTGATTATAGAACAAGATAATATTGTCGCTTACTCTACCTTCCAACCTGAAACATTATAATGATGAGCACTGACCTTATTACAGCACTTGGTACCGCGATGGATACGCATCATAGCAGCTCGTTGCAAGCTTCATCTCTCTTTTAGTCTGACTACTCAGTTCGAATTATTTCAATACGAAATTACCTACTAGGTAATTATAATAGTGAGTGATAGGTTCATCACATATCAAGCCATGATCCATATTATCCCTACAGAATATTCTAAACTTTAGCTACCATTATCTTTCTTACACTAACAAAAAAAAGTTTTATAATATTCAGTTAAGGTCATTCAACGATTTTGGTTAGATTTCGTATTTTTTGTCTTATCTTTAGATAAGAATTACAATTTCATCCCGGGTCGGGCAACAAAAAGAAAATTAGATGTTTTCATTTTTCTAATAAAAAAAAATATTGCTCGGGATTGGATATGTGGCCGGTTAGCGATAGGCTTGCCACCTATCACATTGTGGGACTTAGTGTCTTCGGCTAGTCGTGGGTGCCTTGGTTGTGCCTCTGCCTACCTCTTCGGGGATTTGGGCGTGTAGATAATTATCTTCAGATTTTCGGTCTCTCGACGGATTTTTGTCGGAGAACTAAACAGCTGCAACTGTTGTAATATATATCTAACCCCGTAGCTTTTCCCTGTGTTGGTCCGGGCTTCTTTGCAGAATAGACCATCTGCCTTCCTACCAGGCAGCTCGTAAAAGGCGAGCATAGGCTAACTGTCACGAACACCGTAACATCTGACTAGGTGGTAGAGTTTCGCAGCGACTCTCTGCGACCCAGTATAGGATGACGGTAAGCCTATGCTTTTACGACCTGCCTGTCAGGAAGGAAGATAGTCTATTCTGCAAAGGAGCTCGGACCAACACGGGGAAAGGTTTCTTGAAGGTTCCCAAGTCGTACCCGTTTAGAAATACCGCCTTGTTAACTGGTTCCAACAAGGAGTTGTGCGAGGTAAAACATGCCTTCGGAATCGGAGTTGTAGACATGGTGGAAATAAATACCATAGGTTATCCGTGGGTTTTATTTTTATCTGCTATTCATACTTATAGCATTTCTTCTATGCAAAATTGTAGATGTAAGTATATTAGATGGAACAAATTATGTTCAGTCTATGCAAACAAAGCCACGGTCGGACAGTTAACTATTTAATATCCTGCGAAAGACGCTAACGCTACATTAAAACCTTAAATATCTCCATATCGTTATGTATGCAAACACCGGGCATCCGCTACATAGCTTATCTCGCTGAGCAAACTCCAGCCGTATCTTAAAATATTTCCATACACGCCGTCTTGGGCAAGAATTTCCGAGTAACGATAACTTTGGTACAACACATACCTAACGTATAAAGCGTTTCATTTACTTCCTTTAAAGTAAAATGGATGAATTTTTAATGTGAGTACAAAAGCTTTGTTATTCGAGTGTGGTAAAAAAATGCGTCTTCACGCCCATATCCCCGAAAAGGTAGGCAGATGCACAACCAGGGCACCCACGACTAGCCGAAGACACTAAGTCCCACAATGTGATAGGTGGCAAGCCTATCGCCAACCGGGCACATTTCCAATCCCGACCAACATTTTTTTTATTAGAAAACTGGAAGAACCCAATTTTCTTTTTGTTGGCCGACCCGGGATTCGAACCCGGGACGTCATGCAGTCAAGTCCAACACCCGGACAGCTAGACCAAAGAGGAGATTCGACTGTTGTATTCTCCCCTTATCTATTCTGACATATTGTTTAGTGTATCTCGTTTTAGAAAACAGGCAAGTAGGTCACCTGATGAAAAAGGATGACCGCTACTACGGAGAAACGCTACACAAGGAGTAGATATCACAGGTGTCTTACCGATCTTTCGGGAAAAGGTACGATTTTTTCTTAGCTTTAAATTAAACCCTGAGCCAATATTACTAAGCAACGCCAAAGGATCAATTAACTTATGTATTATTAATAGGAGTCCAGAACCAGTTGGACTTGGAGTAATCTTTGATGTCTGTAAAACAGGTACATACCTGGATACTATCTAAAGACACGACCAAATAACTGGGATATTCTTGGATGTATGGGGATAACAAAAAGAAAATGTGATTTTTCCAATTTTCTAATAAAAATGATGTTTCTCAGGATTGGACGTGTGCCCGGTTGGCAATAGACCTGCCACATACATTGTGATACTTAGTGTCTTCTACTAGTCGTGGGTGCCCTAGTTGTCCCTTTGCCTACCTCTTCGCGGATATGGGCATGAAGCTACTTACTGATTTGGTGTAAGGACACTTAAATTGGCGTGTTTGCATGAGAAGAGTAACGAATGTGGAGAACGCTAGGCATGTCTGCAAAGTTCTAGAGAGTATCACTTGGCACTTGATACTCTCTGAAAACCCTGCAAGAGAATTGGCGTGAAGACACGTATGTGGTTGATAGCTATAGGATATACCATCAAGAGCTTATTTTAATTTTTTAAAACTCCAAACTCAAATCAAAAAACCTTAACAATAGCCCGATTAAAAACAATAAAACAATCAACGTATAAAATGCCACGCCCGCAAACAAAACGTTAGCTAATAAACGTCAAATGAAAGCATTGGTGCATAAAATCACAACTGAGGCCCCGGGGCAGTCCCAAGCTGCTCCCCCGTTAGTAAGGGATCATCCCAGATCTTGCGATATTAGCGCCATCGGCAATTCAGACTTATAAATAAAAAATACTTATTACATGTAGGATGGATCTCCGTAAATACTCGAATAAAATATTTAATATACTCGTACTACATAGTATCTACTGGTTTAAGAAACTCTTTTGTGATTTCTTGAATTTAAAATAAATGGAATGAGTTGCTAAATTGGAAACTGTTTTAATATGTGCCTTAAATATTTGCTTAATCTATTAGAGTTTCTATACTTCTTATAGCTTGGTGGAATTCCATTCTTGATACAATTTATTCACAACATTTGTACTTTCCTCAAAATACTTTTTATTTTTTATAGTTTAGCCGACCGGTTTCACTATTGAAGCATCATCAAGGCTATATAACAACAGGGTCAGGGTGGAAAGTGTTGTGAATAAATTTCTTTTTAGATTACGAAGCTTTCTTGAAGAAGCAAAATTATTTAGAAGCTCCCGCCAGTAACTGGTTCCACAAGATCGTCATACGATGTCAAACATACTAACGAAATCGTACAGTAGAAATACTTTAGGACCGACAGGGTAAAATACATGACCGGCAATAAATGAGCAGCTGCAGGGCACATTTATAGTGTCTTATGATCAGCAAAGCTGAGTGCTTAACTTATCGTTTAAAAAGCTTATCGTTTAAAAAGCTTTTTTTAATTAATAAAGGATGGGTGAGACTTGCCTAGCGGTGTTTTGGCGTGAAGTCTGATTGTGGAAGGCAGAAGTAAGTATGAAATTGGCCAACTGTTCCACGTTAGAAACGGTAGAGGAAGATAAAGGAACACACATCTCATCGCCAAGTCAAGTTACAAAGATCAAATATGAATTGATGTAAGTATCTTATAATATGGAAGAAATTAATTTCAGTAGATAAAACTCATTCATCAAACCATTGTCTTCTTGTTTTATAAATAAGTAATAAAAGAAGAAGTTATATATAAATTATTAATTATGTAGTTATCTACTATCTGTTGAGTACTTACAAAGAGTTGACAATAATAAAAAGAATAAGAGTTGCCTCGGCTCTTTCTGCCTGAATATTATGTACGGGTCATTGACATGTTTTTGTTTGGAGGGGAAGGACAGCTAGAATACTCACTTATTCCAAACTTCAGGACTTTATGCTTAGGCCCTGAGCCTGGCAAGTATTAAGCTTAACAAGAAACTCCTTAAGATGCAAATTGTTTATTTTAGAAGCTTTTTTATTTTAGAAGTTTATTTATATTAGAAGTTATTTTAGAAATTGTTTATTTTAGAAGCTTAATTCTTGTAAGACATCCAAATACGTTATGATATGTGTATTTATATTCTTCACATTATTACGTCATATTTTCAATAAATCAAAATAAACTAAACATATCTGCCTCTAGTAAACAATGTTTATATAGATACCTAACAAAATTTATTGAATTTCGTAGCTTACAAAATAAACTAGACGTTATCAGCCTTATTAATGTTTATGTTACAAAATTAATTAAATTTTGTAGCTTATTTACTATTAATTCATTTACAATCTATGTTTTGTACCTACCTACAATTAAGAGAAAAATTAAAAAAAAATTTATTAGGGTCGGAATGATTCCAGCATCGAATATGTTCAATTAATTAATATAAAAATAGGTACCTATCTACATTTGCACTGTTTCATTCTTATAAAGATGAAGTATTCATTTTCATGATTGTGTAAAATAATATTAAAATTAAATAAGAATTTAGAAATACAAGTTATATATTTAGCACAACCCTTACGGATTTAAATTCAAATTAAATAAGTGAACATTAACAGTCCCAATCCCGTAAACCATAATTAATCCGCGGTAGGTACCTAATTATAATATGGAGGAGTTATTCTCAACCTAAATCGTGGTCAATGTCCATTAGTCACTGCTCCGAAGCAAGATGGCGGCGGGCCACGTGACCGCGATGCGTTTTTAATTGCAATCATTCCGTATTTTATGTTGTTTGCGCACTTTCCGTGTTTGCCAGAGCTCGGCCTTTATTTATGGGCTTTATGGCCGGTGGGAAACGTTCCGGAATTACGCTTACGTACTATAGGGGGACAAAATAGCGAATTTATTTTCACCTTTGTTCAATTAAAGGCAGTTTATTTTTTATGGGATTAGAAGGCAAACAATCAAGCAGTGCTTATAGTATGGCACGTTGCTTGTAGATGGTTTAGTTGCTTATAGATGGATGGTGGCCAGAGGATGTAATGGTGCATCGGATAAATAAATAAATTTCACTGGACAAGTAACACAAATTGAATCTAATCCCAAAGTAAGCAAATAATATGCTTGTGTTATGGGTGTTAGTCAACGATATAATACATAGAAATACTTAAATATCAGAATAAATTTAGTAAACACCCAGATCCGGAATTACAGACATCTAAATGTTCTTCACACAAATGCCTGCCCCCGTCGGGAATCGAACCCAAGCCTCGCGGTTGATCGGTGTAGTTAGGCGTGTAAGCTAGCCACTCTACTAAACTACAGCTTAATAGTGGCAAGCACTAATATTATAGTGGCAAACATAGTCGAGGTGTTGATACTAATCTGGGTGAGTAGTCGCAAATCTTGGTCACCTAATTGCAGTCACGGTGTTAATGAAAAACAAACATATGCTCTCTGGTAGCTGATAGTTACTAAGTACTTAATTATTTTTTATGATATTGGAGGGCAAACACGCAGACGGATTTCCTAAGGGTAAGAAATTCACGACGCCTAGAGACACAAAACGTGGTAATGATGCGTTGCCAACCTGAGACCGGGATGTTGGGCCTCGAGCAAAAATAAGTTTACCGGCTACATTATCCTAGTAACGTCGTAACACGTCAACGGCAAGCACTGACGTTATGGCAGCAGGAGTAGGTAAGGCGGTGGTACCGCTCCGAGCGAGTCGCTGGGAAACTCTACCACCTAGATGTCACGGTGTTAGTGACGGTAAGCCTATGCTCGTCTTTTACGCGCTGCTTAGCAAGAAAGCCGATTCTTCTAAGGAGCCCGGACTTAGCCGGGAACCGGGAATTAGCTATCGACTTTACAGACGATTACCATAACAAAGAGAAGTTATTATTACGTATGTGTTTAAGTGCATACTGCTAAAGTATGATCTCTCAAAAAAATACAACTTATACGCCCAAGTTGCTATTTTTCTTTAAAAACTAATGAATAGCAATATCATCCTCAATAAAAGATAAATAAGAAAAGCCCCCTTAAACTTTGTTGAAATGTTTTTTACGTTCCAATTCAAAAACAATACCTAAACCTAAATTAGGTAAAAAGTAATAATATAATAGCATTCCTGTCTTTAAAGTTAACTACACACTTACCTATCCACATTCTGGAATATAGGTACAAAAGACGTTTATTTGCGAGTTGTCAACCAGTGCCTAAAGCTTTTAGGCATTGCTGATGAGCGTTTTTTTACTAATATTAATGTACTAAGGACAATGTAATTAAGATAACGAAAAAACTGAAAATAGAAAAACATTGCTTTATAATCTGAGCTTTCTTATGAGAAGACATCGAACAAGCACGCGGGTAAAAGAAACTGCTTTCCTGATGATAAGAGACACTCGCGGCTAATAGAAATTGTAAGTGCTCGTAGGTGCTGTAGATGAGTCGCTGCCCTGTGGGGTGTTACGGTAATCGTACCAGTCTACCGGCTGGTCTACCCTCCACATCGAAACATGACACTGTCATTATGGCGGCAAGAATAGGTAAGGCCGTGGATATCTACCAGGACTAGTCGCTTCACGACATCCTTGCTTCTACCACCGGTGGTCTTTTACGAGCTCCCTGGAGTGAAGGCAGATGGTCGACCACATAGGAGATCCGGACATTGAAAAATCTGCTAATTTGAATTTGAATTTGAAAATCTTAAACTGACTTTCAAAAAAAAGGTTCTCTATTCGACAGTTTATTACCGCTCTAAAAGCGTAAGGTATTTCGAAACTTTATATTTCTTAACCCAAATTTTAATAAATTGTTGTGTATATACTTTTTTGAGAACAGAAATTTTCCAGACGGTTTGATTTAAATCCTTTGATTAGATTTAGATAAATTTAATACAGCGCCTCTGTGGTCTGGCTGTCCTGCGTCAGACTTGACTTCTTGGTTCCGGGTTCGATCCCCGGGTCAGGCAACAAAAAAAATTTTCAATATTTAATAAAAAATAACGTTGCTCGGGTTGAATATGTGCCCGGTTGGCGATAGGCTTGCCACCTATCACACTCTGGGACTAAGTGTCTTCGGCTAGTCGTAGGTATCCTGTTTGTGCATCTGCCTACCACTTCGGGGATATGTTTGTGAAGATAATTAAGGCGTATTTAATTATTTACTTGTATGACATAAAATTTCAGTAGCTTTTTGCATTTTTACCGTGTAGATTACTTATAAAAACACAAACAAGACGTGTCACCTTAAGCATAATTTATATTTATAGCAGAAACCCTCTACGCGACCGAACACTCTTATCGCTTAGGTATTTTAGGGCGGCGCACCACCGCGCCGGCAGATGCGCTGTCGCTCTATTTACTTAGGCTGCGTTCGGTATTATCAGAGCGATGCACGTCTAGGGGACGGTTGATACTTACATTGTAATTGAATAACCCTCATATTAAATGTATTTTTCTTATCATGTTTCAACGTAGATATTATACAAGCATTTATAAGATTTTATGCAGTCGACATGTAACCTATTATCGCCAGCTAGTCCGATAAAATAAATTTCTGTCACTATTCGCTTAAAATAGTAATACTTTCACCCGTGTTGGTCCGGGCTCCATTGCAGAATAGACCATCTGCCTTCCTGCGAGGCAGCTCGTAAAAGGCTAGCATGACACCGTAACATCTGAATAGGTGGTAGGTACCTACCTACAGTTTCGCAGCGATTCAAACGCATTGGTACCATCGCCTTACCTATTTCTGCCGCCATAACTTCATGACGTGTTCCGGTTCGGAGGTCAAGGTAGCCGGTAAACTTACTTTGGCTCGAGACCTAACATCCCGGCCTCAGGTAGGCCACGCACCATCACCGACTTTACTGTCTCTAGGCGGTGGGAATTTCTTATCATCAGGAAATCCATCTGCTTGTTTGCCTTCCAATATCATACAAAAAAAATCTAGTCTCACATAATATAGTCTTCGGTATTGAACCAGTTTGGATAGCTGGATATCTGGTCAATTTACCCAAGAGACAACTTCCAAAGTATCAGATTGACAAAGAACCATTGCACCATGACAAAACATCATGACCCGCGAACTTCGAATCGCTTGATTTTAACAGCTACTCACAATTTTATTCATAAAAAAATTATTGTTTTTCCATTTTCTTTGCAATTTTCTGGTTTTTCTCTTCATATAAACCTTCTCCTGATAATAACTGACAACAAATAAAGAATTACCATAATTGGTCATGATATTAGAAGGCAAACAAGGAGATGGATGGATGTAAGGCGCCAAGCAAATGTAAGTTAACCGGTTAACTTGTTAACGGAAAATTTTCTTTGACGGGTCAGTATTTGCCCTTTGATGATGCCGACAGCAAGGCGCCGTTGAATATCAAAGTGCAGATAGTCAAAACTATTGATGCACTCTTTTTTTAATTGTCTTGTTTATGGTACTGTTTGCCAAACTTTTTATACCTTTTTTTTCAGTGTCCCTAAGCTTACCTATATCCAAACTCCTATACTTCCTGAAACGACTCTTAGTCGTAACAGCAAGATGCAAGATTCTAGCAGGCTTAGATCTTAGGCAGGGTCAGATCCAACTAAAAGTCCGGTCTTGGTCTTGCGAAAATGCAACATCAAGACCCATACTGCAAGACCAAAACCGATGTTGGGCAACACTAGTACTATATGTAAAAAATAGTTTCATATTGTGTTTAAGCGCAAGTGAGTAAGTTTTTAAGGCCTAGCTCTTATAAATGACACAACTAGCGCTATCTATGTTCAAATATTGGAAACCAATAGCTTAATTAGTAATTTTATCCTACACAAATGAAAATGGCAATAATTAAATATATTTGTCATTAAATAAACATTATATAAGATATAATTTTGTAATTTACAAAAAAATATATACAAGAAGTATAAATGACAAAAGAAGTGGCAGCATAGCCAAAAGATCTTATGAGAAGTTAAGAAGAAAAAATGATAAAAAAAAATATACTTTCCACTTTATTCTTTTAAGCTTTTGCAAAACATAGATACGTAACAAATAGCTTAATAAAAGTGATCTGATAAAAAGCTCATCAGGGGTAGAAAAAAGTTGCTCACACATTTATGTAGACTCATTCACAGTTTTATTTGCGGAAGCAATTTTGCGAAATGCCACAATTTATTTAAAAATTACGCCCTTGTTTGTGTGGACAAATATTGACGTGTTTGGCTTATGATAATGGCAACACTGGCAGGTAAGCTCAGCGCACCGGCTAGCAGTATTATTTACCTGAACACATATTATTTAATATTTACTATCACAATGTAAAGTTTACAATATAATATTTGTCAAGTGTGTTCCTCTTTTAAAGTATATTTACACCTCATATAGACGCATTTAATCAAAGGTAAATTTGGAGATTAAATAAGTGGTTTAGCTTCCACTTTCGTTTACTATTAAACATTTATCGTCAAAATAAAATATATGGTTCGGTTATATTATATCAATTATGTTTCATCTTTGATAATGTTATTTAAAAAAATATCATGTCATAATGTTTGTTCCCATACTCCTCTTAAACGGCTTGACTGATTTTCATGAAATTTTGTGAGCATATTGAGTAGGTCAATAGTCGGCCAACATCTATTTTTTATAACCCTATAACCTTATAAGTGATGAGTGTGAATCTTTTTGATACCCCTTAGTGATAAGGGTGACTCGCCCTATTTTTTTCATAGCAGAACAACGTCTGCCGGGTCAGCTAGTCTCTATATAAAAAGCGCTTCTAATCTTTTTAGCTGTTCCTGAATATTTTATTTAAAAAAAAACGAAAAGTTGTATTATACAAATATCAAAAAGATTTTTGATCTTTAATGACCATTTTGAATATATGTTTGTGATCTTTATATTTTAGTTCAGTTTTCATTATATGTTTCGATAAGTCTTATTCCCCGTGTTGGTCCGTGCTCCTTTGCAGAATAGACCAATTGCCTTCCAGCCAAGTAGTTCGTAAAAAGCGAGCATAGGCTTACCGTTACTTACACCGTGACATCTGACTTGGTGGTAGAGTTTCGCAGCCATGATGTTGTGTAAGGACGTAGCGATAATGCAACATGAACATGAACACAAAAACCTACATATTTTTTATGTTAGTGGTCAACGCATATCACACGGCCAAACCAAACAAACACACATTTTTACTATAGGATTTTTGTAGTGACCTAGTTAGATCCTTCCCTGCAAACCCAAACATGACAATGGCGAGCGCCAATATTCTAACATCAAGTTAGCACTATATAGCATAAAGTCTGACAGACTAATTTAGTGGATCTTGGGATCAAAATCTATCTTGTTTAAAGGATCTCATTAGTTGAATGTTATTGCAAACTCATTACGAACATAAGTAGTAAAGAACAAACTTCTTGATCGGACGTAAAGTCGAACAGCAAACAATATCATTGTAGATATTTGTACTATAACAACAACAATGTTGCCAGCTTTAAATGCTAGCTCAACATACCGGCACACACTCAGTGTGTGTACTGAGACAATATGTAGGAAACACTACTACGATCTTAAGCAAGGCGACAAAATGAATCTCCGTTCGCGACTGATACGGTCCAATTCAAACAGAGTCAGCGCCATTTTGTTTTGACATGCGGCTATCTCAGCCAAAACGTCATTTAAAATTAAACCTTAAATCAACTTGATACGGCTGATATTTGTGGAACCTATATCAGTGTGGTAACATCGAAAATTAAGGGAGGACCAGACACGATTCTGTTTGCTGTCTAACGTAGTCCCAGGACGAAGCTACAAATATTTGACGTGTCAATTTTGTGAATGTTGACCGAGAGTTGCGGTTAATATTCCCGACCCGGCCAACCTGCTGCGCGGTCACTCTTTAATTAAATGACTAAAACTGTCCAATTGTCGATTCATTGAGCCGATTATATCATGGACATTGAGATCATTTAAAATAGGTTATGGACAAATATTTTTCATTTCTAAGTATAAAATATTTTGTGTAGGTATTACAGTTTGTACTTAATAGGTATTAGTGTTATACTGACTAGATATTACATCTACAATCATGTACACAATTAATTTAAACGCAGTAAAACTGCGAAAAACCGACTTCAAATTTGGAACATATGTGGATTTCTCATGAATGCTAATGTAGACCTGGACCGGGGACTACCGCGGGAGTACAGGCTTTCAATTAAAAAAACAATTTTGAAAATCCGTCCACAAACACCGGAATAATCGAGTAACATACATACAAAAAAAACATACGGGTCGAATTGAGAACCTCCTCCTTTTTTCGTCGGTTGAAAAATATGCTGCAAACTGCAAAAATAAGGAACTTATTTTTAAAACATCATATCATATTAGATTCGACAAGCAAAACAAAGAACTCAATAACAAAAACAAATTTCAACAACATTACTAGCAAAAATGGGTCGAAATACACAATTTTGATATCAAAAATTTGGATTACCTGTCAATATCTGCACCGCATCTGGTCCGAACACTCAGCAACTTGCCCCGCTTAAATATTTGTAAACAAAAAACCAAATGAATTGGATGGAAGCAGTCGCAGCTTGTTAGGGAATATTGCTCGTTACGGTGCTATTTATTTTCGAGTGGCAACATCGAAGAGTCCATAAACAAAACAACACTTGGCCGACTGTTTTCATAGACAACAATGCTGAGTAAGTACCACAGCGATAAGAGAGGTTTTGAGTAGACACTTACTTTTCGCGATGTAGGTATCTGAGGGGCTCTTAGTACAGTATTTTCATTGTGTACTTTTAATTTTGAGTGCGCGAACTAGCTGGCTCTCCCGGGACGTATATTTGCGAGGGTAATATTTGCTTCCGCTGTATAATTCAGCGGCCCGCCATATTTGCCAAAGAGCAATCATTTTATATCGTCAGGCATCACATTAGGCCAAGTGGGATACTTGGTTTGTTGAATGAATTAAATTTTCAATTGTAATTAGGAATTGGAGAAAACGAAATTTTCCTGTTTTTAACTAGCTTAAAATAAGAAAGTCCTTAGTTCGACTCTATGTTTAGTATATTTGTGATTACGAGGGTCAAACTGAAAGTTCTTAGAAAATCAAAAACTAAGCATTCTAGCAAGTTATTAAATTTATTATAACTTTTCAAAATAGCGTCCATTTACATCAATACATCGCTGCATTCGATGGAACCATTGAGAAAAGCACCTTGCCCACTCGGCCTTAGGGGTCTCTTCGACGGCGTTTTGAAACGCAGCCACTGCTTCTTCGGCGTCCATAAAATGTTTTCCTCGAAGTTTTTCTTTTATTTTCGGCAATAAATAAAAATCGCAGGGTGCGAGGTCGGGGCTATACGGCAGGAGACCCAGTCATTCCACGTCTGAGGTCGCCAAATAGTCGATCGTTTGCCTGGCGGTGTGCGACGAGGCATTGTCGTGATGAAGGAGGATCCTGCTGCGAGATCGTTTCTCTCGAACTTTTTCCAAGACAAGTGGCAAACAGTTGTTAGTGTACCACTCTGCATTAACCGTTTTCTGATCCTCTAAGACAACTGTCGCGAAATGACCTGTCTTTCCGAAGAACGAGGCCACCATCTTTTTTCCAACACTTCGAACTCTCTTCACTTTAGTTGGCAACTGTTCGGAAGGAAACACCCACTGAGCAGACTGTCTTTTGGTTTCCGGATCATAACAGTAAATCCAGCTTTCGTCACCCGTTAGTATGTCGAACACAGCATTTGAGTCACCTCCGTTAAATTTTTGGATCATTTCTCGGCACCAATCAACACGGCGGAGTTTTTGAGCCTCGGTCAAATTATGCGGTATCCAGCGGGCACAAAGCTTCCTGACCGCTAAATGTTCATGGAGGATTTTGTGCACTTGACTCATACCTATGCCTAGACTTGTCCGAATCTGCTGATAGGTCACTCTTTTGTCAGTCTCTATCATACGCCGCACAACACTGATATTGTCTTCAGTCGTCGCTGTAGAAGGCCGTCCCTCACGCAAATCATCGGTGAGATTAGTTCGACCACGTTTGAATTCATTAAACCAGTTGTAAACTGTGGCACGAGATGGGGCTTCATCGTGAAAAGCCAATCGAAGTCTATCATAACTTTCTTGTTGACTTATATGACATCGAAAGTCATAAAAAATCATTGCACGAAAATTTTCTCGGCTTAAATTCATTCTGACGTGCACAGACAATTTTCAATTTGCCGCCAAATCGTAAAACAAATGACAAATGAATGAAATGTATACTCAATATTATTGGTAAAGAGTTCTATTTTCAAAATTTAAACTTATTTTTTTAATATAATGCTTTTAAGTTGCCAGTTCTAAAAACTTTCAGTTTGGCCCTCGTATGTAGTAGTTTAAAAGCAACATGAAAACTGCAAAAAGGTTTCTAATTTGACTATTTTTTTGTGAATTTGTTACGGTATTACCATAGACAATATAGTTTTAAATGGAGATTACTCGACTAATTTTAAATTAGCTTTGTATCTTAAACTTCAATAGTGTCCTACTAAAATTTCATCGAAATAGAATTATCCTCGAACCTCGTTGCCCCTTGAACAACAAGGCGGTCGTAAGGCTAGTATACGCTTATCTCCACCAGGCTCGGGTTCGATTCCCGTCGGGGGCAGGAATTTTTGTGAAAACATTTAGATGTTTGCGTTTCCGTTTATTAAATTTATTATGGCATGTTTTTAAGTATTTTTATGTAGGTATTACAATTGTTGAACACAATACCCGCAACACAAGTTAATTTACTTACTTTGGGTTAGGTTTAATTTCTATATCTTGTCCAAATTTTATTTATTTAAGTCATCGTAAAAAATTAGAAAACAAGAAAATACAATTTGTTGCAATCTTAGTACTATATTTTTTATTTTTATTATATTGGAAGGCAAACAAGCAGAAGGATTTTGATTTTCATAAGATATTCACGTCGCCACAGGTAGTGATGGTGCATTGCCAACCTGAGACCAGGATGTTAGGCCTCGAGCTAAAGTTAGTTTACCGGCTATCTTACCCTCCGAACCGGAACACGTCAACGGCTAGCACTAATGTTATGGCGGCAGAAAAATAAAAAGGCAAGTGTTCCCGCTTGGATTCCATCACTTAAAAGACCATTAATTTGATCATTTAGACATCAAAAATGTCTAGGAAAATAGGCAGAAAAAGGATGCAAGGGATGAAACGTTGTGGGAGCATCGTTCCATCGCATTTCGTTTTTTTTTTGCATATACCTAATTAGTAACCCAATTCTTAAGAAAAATAAAAGCTAGTTATTTATTAAAGGGAGGAATGTTAAAAGTTTGACATGTTTGTCTGTGTGTGTGTGTGTTTCTCTAGCATCACAACATCTAGAAAAATTAACCGATTTCGATGCAAATTGTTTTGTTTGAAAATTGACTTGCTCGAAATGGTTCTTATCTGCATTACGGGTAGACTTTGTCCGAGTGTATTATATTTTTGTTTTAATTATTGGATACCTAATACATCTTCACGACTGCTTACAGCGCTATGTAAATGGTGGTAAAAAGCTGGTTTTGAAGTTATTTTTTTTCTATTCGGATTTAAAGGACAGGATACAAGCGAAAAGGAAATATTTCAAATTCAACTAGATAGATTAATTCTACAGCGGGGGATAGCATCATTACAAATAAGCATATAAGGGGAAGAGAGAGTGGAGTATCTTAACGCCCATATCCCCGAAGAGGTAGGCAGAGGCACAACCAGGGCACTCGCGACTAGCCGAAGACACTTAGTCCCACAATATGATAGGTGGCAAGCCTATCGCCAACCGGGCACATTTCCAATCCCGAGCATTACGAACATTTTTTTATTAGTAAATTAGAGAAAGGTGCCCAAAGTGGTACCTTTAGCGGGCAAACCGAATACTGTGTTTTAAACTTTCGTGCTTCAAGCTAACTCCACTAAGTAAAGTAGGTACACAGTGACGACGATGTCCCCATAGTGACGCACTCGGAAATTTCGTCTGGAGACATTGTGAGAAAAGCGTTGTAATCGGTGTTCAGAAATATATAACTTGTCGAATTTGAAAAAAAATTATGGTAATTTGCTTTTTTCTTACATTACTACTAAATCTATGTTCTTATCGATAAGTTGTTTAGCATCAATTTATTTATATATATAGGTTTTACAAATAATTTCATTTAATAAAACTTGCGATTTTGATGAGTTCTAAAATTTAATTTGTGTAAAAGGGCAAAGCGATTGCGGCAAAATGGATAATAGCCGCTGATTTCCACCTTCGGACATCGCGTCAACGCTTAAGGTATCATGCCCATCAAGATGCGTGGCGATCTACAAATGTGCGATTCCGAAGACATTTCTTACCCCGCATAACACCTTTGTGGAATCAGTTACCGAGAGTGGCGTTCCCAAACGATTAGGACTTAGGAACCTTCAAGAAAAAAGCGTACTCGTTCCTTAAAGGTGGGCAACGCATGTGATATTCCTGGTGTTGCGGAAGTCCGTGGGCGGGGGTGATCACTTTCTATCAGGTGACCCACTTTCTCGTTTGTTCTCCTCTTCTATAAAAAAATCCGATTTGCCCGTTATGGTAAGCCAAATTATAGTTTGCAATTTTTTTCTATAGACGATGAATAATTATGATTGTAAGACGTCCCCAAACTGCATGGGATAAAAAGGTTTTAGAACATGTATTAAGATAATTAATAGATCTTAAAAAACTGTAAAAACGTCCAAAAAAGACGGAGTAGGTACTTACTTCTCTTTTAAGTCAGGTTCTTCTCAGAAAAAACTTGGAGGAAACATACCAGTCTCCACTTCAAAGCAACAATATAAACTGCTAGAACTTATGTTTCCATGACCTTTCGAAAGAGCAGTTTGCTGAACTGGTTTTAGAACTCTGAATTAAAAAATATTTTACTCAACTTAAAGATGGATCAGCTGGAAGTGATCGGTAACAAGGATTTGCCAAAGGAAATTAAATATTGTAAAGAAATGAGCTTACATTTGTTGCCAAAATAATGGTGTTTGAAAGAGACGTAGCCAGAACGGATGTAAGAGTAGGTATTAGTGTATCAACTAGCGTAGTTGTAGCGTTGAAAAAGTGAATGAAATTGTATATTTTGGTTGCGCTTTTAGCAGGGATGGAAGGTACACCGCGGATGTGTAAAGGAGAGTGTGTGCCCTGTGAACGGTGCGCTGGGCTAAGCTATTTCAAAGCGAGGTTTTGAGTCAAAGTGCTAGGCTCGTTTTGCATAATTCTGTACTTATCCTAACGTTGTTGTACGAAAGTTACAGCTGAATGTGGCAGAAAAAGCATGAGAGCAGGATAATTGCAGTCGAAATGGAAGCACTAGAAGAAAATCTTTGGTGTTACGCTCGCTGTATATAGTACCTAACACGTCACGTGTAGACATTTTTGCTTCAATCGCAGACAATTTTCCTTTTAAATTGTACTACTTGCAAACATTAAAGTAGGTAAAGCAAAAGTGAACAGTCTCGTAGCTGAGTGTGCTTAGACTCTATCTACTTAAGCGTACTGTAATAAGTTGTCTATTTTTTGGTTTTTTCACTGAGCTAGTATCATAAAAACGTCAGATTTGAAATTAAGAAATATATCCTCCCTAACCAAAATAATGCAAACCTAACCGCGAAAAGGTGAGTAGGATTAGGGCGATAAGGGCGAACAAACAGGACAAGTGCAAGAATAAGTATTTAAATTTCAGACATGCTACCTACTAAATTACACCTGACCTTTTTTCAAACTGTTATGTTCCTAACGTTCAATAATTAATCATATTACACAAAAAAGAAAATCTCTAGACGGTTGTTTCATATCTAAATACACAAAAATTGCAAATTTTGATGTTGTTGCTGCCATCTGTTGAAAATATGGGGAGTTGATATGTGTTGATTGAAAAAGCTCCATCTCGTATAAACTTCCGAGAATATCATTACGGCTAAAGCTGCGATGGTACAAACTAAAAGTAGCTGTACATTTTGGCCGCAGAACAACTTTAGTACTGATTTTGGCGCCTGGATCATTATCGTTAAACTTAACAGATAAAAATTTGTGAAAAAAAATATGACTAAATTTTAATAGATAAACTATTATCGTCTTTCTTTTTATTTATAAACGTGGACTAACGTGGAAGTAAAATCAAGTTGATAATAAAGTCTGTCTATCTACTAGGTACCCACATAATTACATAATTTCTGGTACTTATCACAAGGCAATAAAGACTATAATACCTACTAGGTTGAATTTTGGAGTACTTTACTCTGTGTTTATCAATAAGACGAATAACATACCTAAGTATTCTACCATTCTTATTCCATTCTGTTACTAGGTACCTACCTATTTACTTTTTTTATTTTTGAATGACTAATTTTGTTGCTAATCTCGCGATTTTTTGCAACTTCACCGAGCTTTACTATATACTAAATACCTAATATAGGGTCGAGTGTTTCAGATTGAACAGGCAGGCTACGTTTAACTACTTATCGATAAAATTCTAAAATTCGACTTTGATCAACCATGCAAATTTGCGTGAAAGAGGGGTATTTACGTTGCGTTTCTACTCACTAACTTGCGTGGCTGTCGCGTGCAAAGTGGTTGTCTCATGTGTGAGGAGCGTTTGAAAGAAAAGCACTACGTTACCCCAGCAAGAAAGTAGCACCTAGAGTGGTATGACTGGGACATATTTTATGTTTTTTTATGATATTGGAAGGCAAACAAGCAGACGGATTTCCTGACGGAAAAAATTCGCGTCGCCTAGAGACAATAAAGGTGGTAATGGTGCGTTTCCAACCTGAGGCCGGCCTCATGTTAGGCCTCGAGCAAAGTTTACTGGCTACTCTAAACTCCAAACCGGAACACGTTCGCGACGTTATTGCGGCAGGACTAGGTATGGCGGTGGTACCAATCCGGGTGAGTCGCTGCGAAACTCTACCACCTAGACAGATGTCACGGTGTTAGTGACGGTAAGCCTGTGCTCGCCTTTTACGAGCTGCCTGGCAAGAAGGCAGATGGTCTATTCTGCAAAGGAGCCCGTACCAACACGGGGAAAATTAGTGCTTAATCTGCTGTAAATGTGCGCTGAATAAAATAAAGTCCATGTTGTCGTTTTGGAAATAAACGGAAATACTTAGAGGTCAATGGTAGTACACATCAGGATGAGCTGTTGCACAGCATCTCTTCACTCACGTAGAATAAAATAAGTATTATAGCATTTATATACCTACCAATGCAACTGATCCGTGATATAGGTATGTCTTAAGATTTTATTTTGTCCACCTTAGATGTAGAACTGGAATAAGTCTATCGCCTTTTCTGTTCCTGTCACCATAACATCAGTTCACTCAGTTACTGCCACTGTCATGTTCTAGTTTCGAAGGTAGGTTAGTATTTAGAAATAAAAAATAAAAAACAAATACATATGCTAAAGACGGTTTAATTCCCCTTTAAAATTCAAAAATGTTAATCTCTTATTTAAAGCAACTTATATAATTATTTTAGTCACACAGGACCCTTAAAATAAAACGTATTAATACAACACTAATATTTTCAGTTTCAAAATCTACTTTTACAAAAACTACTGTTCTGGTATTTTTTGAAACTAAAAATACTCATACCCAGTTCCTAAGATTAATACCAACTTTTTAAATTAATTTTGTAAGGATAAAATATAACTATGTAATATTAAGAACAAATTTTATCATTCTGTTAAACTTATACATATCATAAAATTAAAATATTCTGTACATTAAATTATCATAATTTAGTTGTTACTAATTACGCTCAACAATATGTAAAAACATGTGAATTCATGAGACCATTTTTTCAGTAAAATATTTGACTGCCGTTTTCCTAAAATTTTCATCGCTTCGTTTCAAGTTAAAAAATTTGTTTTATTGAAGGGAAACTTTTTTGTCGGGGTTGGAAAAATTTTTAGTGTAACATTTTTTCGTTACGCGTCACATTTTTCCGTTACGCGCCATCTTTGTTCTTATCCCTACCACGCGTGATTCGAAGTACTTTCTCCAGCGGAGTAGGGATTGGCAATAAACTTTATTTAACCAATTTCTGTAAAGTTGCATATAGTAAAATAACGTCATAAAGAAGTTTCACTTCTTACGAGTGTACGCTACTACACGCTCACATTTTGTTGTTTCACAAGTAACGTAATACAGAAATCTGTCTTTCTTGTATGTTTTGAGTCGCGACGCTTTTATTCATTTCGTATGTGGGTACCCAGGCATCAACATCGCCCAATACAAAGCAGTCTTACATTTTTTGTGGGCTTACGATGCACCTAATAAAACGTCTCAAGTATACAGCTGAAATATCCAAAAGCGCTAAGGACAAGAAAAAAACCCAAGTTTTTGGAGTTTTTAAGTTCTATTAATGTTATTGTGTGCGTAGAAACTTTTAGAAGTATTTTAATTTGATTGCAGTGGGAATAATTCAGAAGTCCTTACTCTTTCATAACTAACTAATGTATTAAATTGCATATTTTCCATATTATTGCTATTTGATTTCTACACTAAAAATGTGTAACTTTGACATATTATGTGTTACTTTACTACTTTTCATTTTCGTATAATACACACTATATGATAGAGATATCGAATATAATAAAAATAACATTTAATGGCCCCATACAATAGTATCAATGAATAGCTCAGCTATTCTACTAATTAAGCGCAGTAAAATTGCAAAAACGGATTCCAGCTATTTCAGTAGATAGGACGTCGCGATTTGTAATTCTTTTTTTGAAAGATAGCAATTAGTCCCACATTAATTTTACCAACATCCTACTAGTCGTTAGACATTTAAGAAGGTGTCGTCAGGATAAGTGAAAAATTGACCATTTATCCAATATCAAGTATAATAAGATTTTAAACTTAAATCGTCGCGTATTATTAACATTTTTAATTATTTATACGGGATACTCACGATCTTCTTTTATTTTAACTAGGCCGAAATATCGACAAATAAAATAAAAGAAGATCGTGAGTATCCCGTATAAATAATTAAAAATATCAAGTATAATTTAAAAACCACAAGTCGGACCATAATAAAACTAATATTAGACCACAATGGAATCATTACCTATCTTTTTAAAAAAGAACCATTAAAATTATGTGGCTATTGACATAGTGATTGCGTAAAAACATGCAAAAAAAACAAAGTCAAATTGAAATTCCCCTTATTTTGGATTGAAAACTCCCAACCTCAAAATCATCTTTTTGGAACCAGCCACCCAAAAAACACCCTATAGGTACTGAAAGTTTACTCGAATGTGACGTCATGTTTGAAGAATTTATATGAAACACTATAGGAATTTAGTCCGATAGCAATATTAGACGTTGCGTTTACGGGAATGGTTTCATAACAAATCATGCTTTAAATTACATGGATTATTCGTGAGTATTTTTTTTTAATAATTTAAGGGCCTTTTTCACCATCCTCAAGTAAAGTGTCGATTTATTACTTGCCGCTCATAGCTACTCAGCTAATAAAAGTTCCGAGTAATTTGCTTCAGTTTCACCAATAAAAGCAAAGTGTCAACTAACAACTTGCCACATAAGTGGCGATTAAAGGAATGAGTGTACGAAAGGAAAGTTACTCCCTACTAATACCATGGTCATTACTGTCAAAAACATCAGACGTCAAAATATTTGTCTAGATTTTGACAAACGAAAGTGCGCACCGCAAAATGCGCGTTAATTTAATTTATAAACAAAACTTCACACAAACGTTTTACATTTTATAAAGTACTGATTATTTTGTTCGAGTAATTTACAGTACTTTTACAGTTTAATTAAAAAATATATCTTCACGGCCATATCACTGAAGAGTGAGGCAGAGGGACAACCATGCCAAACACGACTAGCCGAAGACACTAGCAAGCTTTTCGCCGACAGGGTACATGTCCAACACGAGGATCGAATACGGGACTTCAAGAAGTCAAGTCCGATGCAGGACCGCTACACCATAGAGGGGATACGATTTACAATACTTTGCTATACGATAAAAATATCATGCATCCTGTAAAAAGAGAAAGGAGTGCAAACTTCACAATTTAGGAACGTGAAGTATTAACGAGTTTGATAATAAAATTTAAATATGTGATTGTTAATAAAACAAAAACACTACATGGAAAAGGGAGTAACATGAAGTAGAAAACCAGTTTAATGCTAGGTTCGGAGGACCGCCAAAATAAAGCAAATCGTTGTGTTAAGGCTTGTTCCAATTGTGATTCAATGAACTTGACCAAAGACATTTATCAATAATAAGTACTTATCCTTTTTTGCAAAATAATCAACAAAGGTAATATAAACTACGCACAGAACATCTGGTAAGCAGATGGGGAAAGGACGCGGCGATTACTTACTCGTCGATTAAACACGTTACTTGGAACTCAAAGTGGCAAGTTAGTTACGGGCCAGTTTATGTGGTGGTTAACGCTACTCGGGTGTGATGAAATGCGATCGTAGATTACTTGTCACATTAATCGACGAGTAGCTTACGTGGAGCTTTACTTGAACATGGTGAAAGACGCTCTAAAACTTATAAAAAGAGGTTGACTCGTTCATCTTTGAATGATAAAAAAACGCGAAACTTGTTATACAGTGTTATATTTAAAAGACCACCCAAATGTGGGTTAGGAATCGATATAACTTTCTTTGTTTGAAGTATTTAAAAATTTAAAAAAATCCCAAATCATAATTTTTATCTGACGCAAAATATAAAATGTATGGTTATAACGTAAACAAAGCTTTCAACTGGTTCCCGCCGACCGCAATCGCATGAGCAGGCTGGTGACGTCATGACTCGTACCAGGTATGACATAGCACGGCAACGAACGAAGTATTTAACACAGACTATTTTAAATGATTTTTTATAAAAGTAAACATTACAATTTGGTAAATAACACATGATATTTAAAACGCATTCTCATTTTAGCCGTAACACCCTGATATGAAATAGACCGATCCATTTAAAGTAACCCTGTATTTAAAATTATGTTGAAATATTTGTTAATAATAATTGAAATTATTGTTGAAATACACAAAGCATGTCATTTTTTAAAAATAAAATATCAGTCATCTACTTCTGAGACATAAATTCTAGTTCAATCTTGTAGGCATTCCAAATTATATACTGTTTTCTATTTGTTTGCAGCCTCGTGGTTCAAAGGGGGAAAAAATTATTGGGCGTAAATATTTAAAAATAAGTTTGTAAAATAACTTAAACGGCAACATTAATTAATTGTATCTTCGACTATAACATAATCTTATTAAAACAGCTATTTTTAATTATTCTTAAGATTTACAATTATTATCCTAGCGTTAATCCTAGTTATTCTTCAGATCAAAGCATTATCTACTTTCTGTCTCGACATTTGGTTCTATTGGCTTCTTCTCCCCATAGCCAGATTTTTTTGTGCAATTAAAATTTCCTTAGGAGTGTGAGTGTAACATATAAACCTTTCAGTGTTTAGAGTTTTTTTTAGTTGGTCAAAACAGAAAAATATACATAAAACCAAACATGATAAAATAGATTAACTTTTTTGGAAACAGTCAAATACCCAACTCTATCCTCAACTATCACTTATAAACTCCTCTTATATAAATTACTTTAATTATTAAAAGACACACAAGTATAAAAATATACTTATTTTATGCAAACACGAAAAAATATTTCTATATACATACATGATTAAAAATATTAGGCATTTTCTCAACAGTATCATAATAGTATTTTATTAAATCTAGACTTCTTTTACATTGCAGAAAGGAAAGCAAAGAGATGGATTTCTTGATGCTACAAAATAGAGATAACTTATAGACAACAGAAATGTTAAAAATGCGTTGCCAACCTAAAACTGGGATTTTTACAAGTATCTTATTTTCAACATGACAATAACAAAAACTGACACTAGGGTAGCATAAAAGGCGGTGTGATTTACCGCTTTCACACCTAGACCATAGAATAATCCAGCAATAGAAATGATTATTCAAGTAACAAGTGATCGGGTTGTCGCATTCCTGTTTACTGTACATGACACTGTTTCTATGCAATATATAAATGCAAAACATTATCACATCTACCTTGTTATTCAACAACAAGGTCAAATTCTTCAACATCTTCACACATGGAATTAAAACCAGCTGCCCAAGCTTCCACTTCCTGTTCCTGTAAGCAAAATTTTTCCTTTTATTATAGGTTTCACCTTAGGGCTCAAATAGCTAATTTTCTTAAAGGCAAATTTTTTAAGCAAAATTGGAAGTGTCTAGTCTGACACTAACGGCACAGTTTAGTAAAGAAAAACATAGACAAATAAATATTCCTGAACAAGATGCACAATTGAATATAACCTCAAAATAAGCAAATTATATGTTTGTTGTAGATGTTAGTTAACAATTCTTATACATAAAAATACTTAACATTACCAAAATAAATTTAATAAACACCCAGACCCAGAATTACAGTACAGATACAAGCAAATTATTAGGGAATCAATATCCAAGTCGAGGAATCCTTTAATTGAAAATAAAGTACTATGTTGCTTGCTATAGTTGACTAGTTATATTTCCACAATGCCACTGTAGTGGTATTATGCGGTGTGGTAGCATACCCAGTAAACCTACATCCACAAAAGGCTTAAAATCTCATTATCATATTGACACAATCAGGAAATCAGCCTAATTGCTTGCCTGTTTTGAAGCAATAGCAGCTAACAAGTTCATGGTTTTCCTGGTGTTAAGAGATAACCACATTCTAGACACCATAGATGTTGATTCATCTCTGTCCTGTGGATGGGGTGTTAGGCCAATAGTGCAAGTCTACCCTACACTCCAGACCGTAAAACGAAACTCAGCATGGCAGCAGGAATATGAATGGCAGTGGATCCCTATCCGGGCAAGTAGCTGCACAGTACTATATAACCAGTGGTCTTGTTGGAAATGACACGCTTCGCTTTTGCTTTTCTCTTACCAGCTGCCAGGCAGGATGGCAGAGGTTCTATTGTGCACAGAGGACCCAGGCCAACACGGAGGATGTCTTATTATATTGAACACTAGCTGTTACCCGCGGCTTCGCCCGCGTAGTCTACTAATTTGATATTTAGCTCTCCAACACCGCTCGTTAAAATTTTAAGATGAAATGTAGCCTATATCGCTATCCAAATTTTCATCTATTTTTTTGTAAATATTAAAATCAATTCAGCAATTTTGCCGCCAAAACTGAATATACACTTTCTCTTTTCTAATTTCACCTCAGATAAATCGTAGGAATACGTTATTGTGTTTACAGTTTTATCTGCACTTCGGCAAATCCTGTGAAATTAAATTAGTTAATCCTGTGAAATAAAATTAAATTTGTTATGGAAACCTCTAACAGATTTTTTTTCGAAACTTTAGAAATATACATATCGTCTCTGAGGTCTAACCGTCCGTCTTCGGAATTACTTCTTGAGATCTTGGGTTTTATTTCCAGTCCGGGCAACAAAAAAAAAAACAAATAAAAAATGTGAAGTGTCAATTTTCTACTAAAAGTAACGTTGCCACTTGCCCGGGATTGGATAAGTGCCCGGCTACAGTCAACTACCACATTGTGGGACTTAATGTCTTCGGCTAGTCGTGAGTGCTCTGGTTGTGCAGTTAGAATCAGAATCAGAATCAGAATAATCTTTATTCACATGAACCATACAAGTGGTATTTGTGCGCGTCGACATTTTTTAAACTACCACCGGATCGGAATCGCGGCCTCACACTGAGAAGATCCGGCGAAAGAAACTCAGCGGGCTTGTCTTTTTTTCAATAATAATATTTACAATATAATCTAGATTAAAATTACTAATTACAATCTGATTTTAACTTAAGTAAAAGGTACAAAAAATTACATTACAAATTGCAGTGGGAGATTGAAACCTCTATTCCCAAGCATCTTCATCTTCCAAATACTCTGCGACTGAATAATAGCCTTTTTGACATAATTTTGCTTTGATACATTTTTTAAACTTATTTATAGGTAGATCTCTAATACCAATGGGCAGCTTATTGTAGATTTTATTCCTCGTATTAATATCGTGAACATCACATTGTTTTGTAAATAAACATAGATTTTTTTTAACATACATTAAGTTTTCATAAATGTATTGGGAACTGAAGGTTAAAATATTTATTTCTTTGAATTTTTCTCGGAGGGAATCCCTTACTTTAAGATTATAAATAGCTCTAATAGCTTTTTTCTGTAATACAAATATAGTATTTATATCTGCAGAATTTCCCCAAAGAAGTATCCCATAAGACATTAAACTATGAAAATAGCTAAAATATACTATTCGGGCCGTTTCAACATCGGTTAATGTTCTTATTTTTTTAACTGCAAATGCTGCTGAACTAAGCCTATTTGCCAGTTTCTCAATATGAGGGCCCCATTGTAATTTATTATCAATTGTGATGCCTAAAAAGACAGTGGATTCAACCAGATCCAGATTAGATCCATTTAGTTGTACATTGGAATCTACTAGCCTAACATTGGGCATTGAAAATCTTATACATTTCGTCTTATTACCATTTAAAAGAAGATTGTTAACCGTGAACCAATGTACAACTTTGGATATCGCATTGTTCACTTCGTCATACTTACCCAATTGCCTTTTCACTTTAAATATAAGTGAAGTGTCATCCGCGAACAAAACAATATCGTGGGTATCCCTTATGTAATAAGGTAAGTCGTTTATATATACAAGAAACAAAAATGGACCAAGAATAGAGCCCTGCGGTACGCCAATCGTAACCGCAGAACCCGAAGAAGTTTTACCATTTATTTTAACCCTCTGAACTCTATTGTTTAAGTATGAGATCATGACATCAAGGGCTTTGTTCTTAATTCCCTAATAGCGTAATAGCGTTAGGCAGAACTAACCTTTCGGGGATATCTTCAGGAACTCACATTTAGAAATTGTAGCAACAAAATTAAACTCTTCAGCTTTTTGATATTAGTATGAACCGATTCTGTGATAAATTTGACCTTGCACAGAAAAATGTGGGAGAACATCCTGGCATAATGATATGTCTACCTACTAAAAACAACGTCATTTGAAAACAATCATTGCATTTGCGCATATTGCCTAAAAATCTTCGAGATTCATCAGAATTGCACAATAAAAGAGAAATTAGCGGCTCAGCTGGTTCACCAAGCAAAAGTAATAATATCTTACCATTAACACAACCCTGCGTTTCATCTTTGAATTTTAAGGGATCACAATGCTGACATTTTTTAATAATTTTCCAATTAATATCAAAGAAGGATTTTTATACTGTAACGTATAGTCATAATAGAATCCTGCATCAACAAAAGCATTCCTATTAAACCTTCTGAAAATGATTGTACTTTGAGCTTGACGCTGAGCGCTAGCGGATCTTCTCCCTTGCGTCTGTGTAAATATCTCCAAATCCCTCAAATACACTTAACAGTAAGCCTGTTCCGCAAGTCTGTTGAGTCTGAGTATGGAGTGACCATTGTTGAATGCTAGGAAGTGATCATAATCCACAAAAACACTATTCTTGCCAACATTTTTTTAAGAGTTTCCCTCGACTTACCCAGGACTTCATCATTAGATCCTCACCTGGTGACCATGGGACCACCTCTGAAATATACCCTACATATATCAAACAAAAAACTATTTTCCATACGAACATTCATTACCTCTTTTTACCCATTCTCCATCATTTTTTAGTGATAAAAAGAAGCCTTTATTCTTTCGTTATCGTAAAGTGTTTAAATACAAAGTTTTACTGTTACAGCTTTAAAAATGGCGAATTTACATATAAACAGTCACCCCCTCTTTTTACCCATTCTCCCCTATTTTTTTGCAACAAAAAGTAGCCTATGTTGTTCCTCAGAGTCTATCCTATATCTGTACCAAATTTCATCAAAATTAGTTCACTGTTTTAGGCGAGAAAGCGTAACAGACAGACAGAGTTTTTTTCGCATTTATAATATTAGTAGGGAAGTAGGGATTTTTAACCAATTTTGCTATTATGTAAGTATTTATTATAATTTCTTTGTGTGTTTTTCGTGAATGATAAACTGATGTACGTGGTTCATTGTTATGGACTTAAGGTAAAAATTACTGTTAAATATTTTTCCTATGCAAATTGTGCCACCCCCGTTCACCCTCATAGGGGTTGATTTTCAAAAACGCTTAGATATGTACCTCATAATTTGTATTGCAGAGCATTATTTCAGTGTCACGCAAAACATTTCAATAGAATTAAATTTCCCATACAAACTTAGCCACCCCCTTTAACCCCCAATGGGGGTGAATTTCGAAAAATCCTAAAATACATCTTTCATCATTTGTACTAAAAAGCATTAATTTAAAGTACCAGCCAGCCAGCCGGTACCGGCGCAACCGCGATGTCCCTATATTTTAAACCTGTAATATCTCCGAAACTATTAGATTAATTTACATGCTGTGAAGGGCTATATTGTTCTATATTAAATGTAAAATTTATTTAAGATACTTAATTAGATAAGGATTAATGCTGTATTGCTTTAAATCGCTTCGCAAATAAGCCATTATTTTTCGTAAAAAGTAAAGTATAAAAATTGGTTATTGTAAGTTATCTCTAAGAAATAAACATATACCATCGCGAACTTTTTTGTAGACATTTTTAAGGTAAACAATACCTAGTACATTATTTTGATCTATCTCGTAGAGTTTAGCCAGCGTTTGCAATGCAAGCGCAAAAAAATATGTTTATTTACGACTTCGCATTAGAAATCTTGAAATTATCAGTGGTTCTCTAATATATGAAGCATGTTATTATACATATAAACCTTCCTCTCGAATCACTCTACCTATTTAAAAAAACCGCATCGAAATCCGTTGCGTAGTTTTAACGATATAAGCATACATACATACAGACAGACGCGGAAAGCGACTTTGCTTTATACTGTGTATAGATAAAAAATATTACATATATACTGAATGTAAACATACCTCTTTTTTAGACAATTTAGGCTTGTTTTTCTTTTTCTTAGTTTGTTTCTTTTGCTTAACAGATGGAATTCTGAAAGATTCATCTTCTGTATCATCACTTGAGTTATGTTGATTTTCTACATCACTATTACTATCAGGATTTGCATTTTTATTTGCATTTTTAAGGAATGTCACCTTTTTAGATTTGCTGTAACTCTTTCTGTTTGTCTGTAAATGTGCAAAAAAAACGATTATTATATTTCAGATTATAAACTCTAGTCATCTGATTAATTAACATGGATTTAAGTACTCCAAAGTTCAGCATGGTATTTAGTCTTTATTACAATGTGGTACAGACTATAATATCAACTAAATTTTACTCTTACGTTACTCCATGTCTATTAATAAGACCATAGTTGCTTATCTCTCTACTGTTTTTATGTACGTAGATACCTTTTGAAAATATTACTTTAAAATAAAAAAATGTTGGTACCTGCATGTACATTAACCATTGTTACACTATTTCCAGTGGAGTGGTGCAAGGATGATTGAAAATATCTTATATGTAAAAAAAAATATAAAACTTACTCTTACTAACCTTACCTACTCGTATGATATCACTAACCATTATTAACAACTTTTCTTAGACCTTGTTTTTTAAAAAAAGAACAAAGAATTATTTAATCATTCATTCATAATACTGTGTCATTGTTTGAAAGTCTATTAAATGTAATGTATTGTGAGTATGATAGATAAATAGATGGATAGTGATTTTTTTTTGTGAGAAAGCTCTAACAAGCTCACAGCTTTTTTGAAGGTAAGAGATAACTGTGTCCTCTAAACACCATGGATGTTACGTTTGTTCCTGTTTTGTGATTAGGATGTTATTAAGTATGCCTAATGTTAAAAGTATCTTTTGTAAAATAGGAACAGCTAATACAATATCAATACACAGTTTACCTTCAAATGATGGTTATCTTCAATATCTTCAAACAAATGTACCGACTGAGAGTCTTCATTTTCAATATTCCTAGGTAATTCAGGTTCACTCGTATCAGAAATGCTTGGGTTTACTTCAACATTAACTTCAGGAAACATAGGAGGCTCTGTTGCCGATTTCACCTCATCAAAAAGTTTGTCTGGATTTGCCAAAGTATTTGACTTGGCTGTTGACGGAGTCACAACTACTACTACTAATTTACTAGGATTTTTGACATTATTAATTTCTTTAAGTACTGTATGCGATCTTAATCTTAGATTTTTCACTTTGTGATTCTTCTTTTCCGGAGAGATATTTTCCTGATTCTCACTATCATCAAATCCAAAATAAGTTATATCTTTGTTTTTCTTTTTTGCCGAGTCTTTTGATTTTGTGGTTGGGGTAATCTGTGCATTTGGTTCAACATTATTTTGTTTTTCCCTTAGCACATGACTATCATTCTTTTCTGTACTTTCCAGAGTTACTTCTTGAGGACTTAGAGATTCATTTAATGAATTGTTTTTGACAGGGGTAACATGGGGAGGTTGTACAGTTGGTATATCATTTTGAACAGAATTATTCGTAACATTTTTCTTTTTCTTTTTGACACTTTTCTCTGCCATTTCTTTAATGAATGATAAAATACTAGTTTGTTTAAGGCTTGGAGCAGTTTCTTGCATTTCTGGCAAATCATGTTCTTCAGGTACTATATTTGTATAGACATGCTTCTTTTTTGGTTCATTAAAGTTAACAAATGAGGTTTCGACTGAAGGTGTCATGTTTGGTTTGACATATGAATTAACAGTCCATTTTATTGGTAAATTATTAAACTCAACCCGCCATGGACTAGCTAAGGGATGTTTAGAAGTATTCATGCTGCTACTGGCTGCTGGGACATCATCAAAGAAACTGAGATTCTCATTTAGATTAAGAGGGTCAGTATTTGTAGGCAGTGGAAATTCATGACCAGTATCTTGAACTGGTGTTGTTCTTCCAGGTGAATTTATTGGAGAATAATCTATATTGTGATTATCTTCTTGAAATTGTAAGGCAATATCTTCAATTCTAACAGAATTATGTGCATTTTCATTAACATTGTCAGGGTTTGGAGCACTCTGTCCTGATACATGTTCTGTATCTTTATATGTGTCTCCTGCAGCATTTTCCAATCTAAAATTTACATGCTTTTGAGGTTTTTCCTCTGCTTTCTGTAATGTTTTTGCAGCTACTGTATTCTTTAGAGAAGCAAGTGCTTTAGCTAAGTTTTTCTCGTAATTATTTTTAAATGCAATTGGTTTGGGTTTGCTTGGATTTTTCTTAACAATTTTCTTCCTTTTCTTTTTAGGGGGAGGCTCTTCATTAGGATCATAAGTAAACTCATAGACATCAAGTTTGCTTGCATCTAACTTAGAAGTTGCTTTCCTTTCTTCAAGAACTCTTAATGAATTATTTTTAAATACATTTTCATTTAACTTCGACACTGTTCTTTTAGGCCTATTCTGAACAAGTTTTACAGGACTTGGAAATGAAGCCTGAAGATTAGATATGTGTGGCGTTTTTTGGTCCTGACCATTATTATTAGAATCTGACACTAGTTTTCTTTTGAGGTTTGTATTATTTTCTATATTTTTTGCAATGTTCATTTTACTTCTATTTTTCTTAGGGTGTTCAACAATAGGAGTACTAGCATGAACAGGTTTGATGGGACTGCATTTGGGGCTTAAGGCATGCTCATCTTTACTAGGCAATTTATAGACTCTTTTAGGTCGTGATTTAACTAAAGGAGTACTTGCATTTTGATATACTTGTTCTGCAGTAATTGACTTTAAAGGTGATGCTTTATTCTTAGTCGGTTTATCCTTGGAATTCTTAGAAAGGGTTAACTTCATATTTTTAGATGAAATGTTTGGCGAATCTGTTATAACACTATTGTTTAAGAATCTTTTTGGTAAGCGCCTTGTTCGACAAGGTCTGTTGCCTTCCGAAATCTCAACATCTTGTATGTTTTTCACATATTTCTTTGAAGGTTTGGATGAGGACAAACTATTATCATCTGATGCGGAATTAGTTTTATCAGCTAAAGGTTTTCTTGGGTGCTTCATTTTATTTTCCAAGGTTTCTAATTTAAGCTTTTTGTTGTGCTTTCTATTCACATTTTCTTTAGTTTTCGAATTTCTTGTTTTGGGCGGCATTTCTCGATGTAAGTTTTTTGCTACTGATTTTATTGCTAATGGGATTGCTTTAACTTGTATTGTATACGATGGGATAATATTTTTTCACAAAATCAGCACAACTCTGTACTATTTTAATACAAAATATTATTTTACACGATTTCAGAACAGCTTTTCGAAATCCCTCTATTTTGAAGTGTCAAACACAAATTATAAGTCAAAACATTTGACAGTTGGCAATTAGCATCTCGACAGATTAAGTATAGTTATGGGAAATGTTGCCATTTTTTTAATGTACAACCGTTTACAACAGAGTAATAAAGCAGTATTTCTAAGGAATGAAATGACTAGCGGGATGTGAAACTGCTCAAAAATTGCAAAGTGAACTAGTTTTGAATGACTTTATTCCAAATTTGATTACTCTGATACTTTGATGTAAACAAAAAGGAACTTGATAAATGGCAGATGCTAACTCCATACCAAAATTAAAAAAAAACACCTATTGGCCGTTGTTGTTTAAATTTAATGCAGTTTTGAATTTCGACGTTGCTTGAGCTAAATGCAATGAGTTCCTTATTTAATAAAAAAGTGTTCCAGTGTCTTGTTGTAAGTTAATTAAGTGGTGAATAGTGCGACTGATGACCTTCCTAAATTATTGTTAGTAAGACATCTATTCTGAAACATCTGTTCAATTTTATGTTTGACTGGCTGGATGTAAAAAAACAATTTCCACTCAAAAAGTTTGTCAGTGTCATGAACAGAGTCTAAAATCCATTTTTAATAACTGAAACATTTAAACTGGTGAAGATGGTGGACGGGGAAGGAAATAAAAACACAATAGACACAGTTCAAGTGGCCCTAAGAATAAGGCCCTTAATGCAACAGGAGATTGAACGGGGATGCGATGAATGTATTGATGTGGTTGCCGGGGAGCAACAAGTGCAGATAAAAGACTTGGCTTTTACCTATAATTATGTTTTCCCACAACACATAACCCAACAAGAGTTTTATGACACTGCTGTGAAAGGATTAATTGGAAAATTATTTCAAGGTATTTTAGTTTTTATTCCAAATTTGTGAATTCTGAGATTTTTTTATGAAAAGAAAGAAAGAAAATATATTTATTTGCGGAATATGTGTGTTAAGGTTGTTACAAAATTATTAAAGCTTTCCAACATGTTCTACCACATTGTGGTGTGCAAATATTGAAATATTTTTAAAAACTGATTATTTAGTTATATGTATGTATACACCATGTTTAAATATTCATTTAACAAATAGTTTTATTCTTATTACAGTTTGAATTATAACTTACAAACAATTTTAAAATGTTAATAATTTTAACCCTGTCTACCGTAAACTACCACCGTTTCCAAACCTAGCCAGTCGGGAGAAGAAACGGCGAAACAAACTCCCCGGCAGCCAGTACTATAACCTATCGTCCTTGTAGTACCATCGTTTCCAAACATAGCCCGGTTTCTGAAATTATAATAAATTATTATTATTATTACAAAATTTATATTATTTAAGCTTGTCTGCAAGAAAATCTTTAACACTATAATATGTCTTATCTAACAACAAGTCAAATAACTTCTTTTGAAATCTTTTGAATGGCAATGATTTAAGATTATCAGGAATCTGGTTGTATATACGAATGGACATGCAATATATATTAGTTTTGCAAATATTGAGTTTTTGGTTAGGCACATGGAGTTTCTTACTTACTTTACTTACTTATGTATGCCGAATATACATGTAACTGTGTTTCCAAACTCTTGGTATGTTCTACATAATATAGAGTACTTTCAAGATACCAGTTTTGTAGAAGTGCCTGTTTTCTGTATTTGTATTTAAAAATAAATCCTATGGAAGTTCAAAATGTATACAATAGATTTGACCCATGACTGCATATAAAATGTAATTTATCCCTAACATGATTATCCCGTTTTCTTGGAGTAAGGATTATTTGTCACTCTCAGGCCTTTTAACAAAAGTAAAAAAGTGAAAACAAAAAAGTAAATTGAAATAACTTCATCCTTTCGGGAGGTATGATGCCACAGACAGACAGACACGTCAAACTTATGACCCTCTCTTTTTGCATCGGGGGTGAAAAATGATAAATAATGATGAGCTTCTCCAAGTGTCAAAATATGTCTGCATCTTATAAAGTATGATGAATTTTTTCAGGTTATAATGTAACTATTCTAGCGTACGGTCAGACTGGTTCAGGTAAAACTTACACAATGGGAACAAACTATTCTGGCTCACATGGGGATTCTACAAAATTAGGTTGGTATTGAATTAAAAAATTGAATTTTTTTGTGAAATGAAAAGTTAGTTTATATTTTAAAAAGGTTACATAAGGTCTTTCCAAATTAGTGCATAATATTGTACCTGGACATTCTGAATATTTAACTGAATCAGTAAAAAATTGTTTAAAAAAATTGGACTTAAAACAAATAGAATACAGAACTTTTAATATTCCATATTTATTTGTTCAAGTTCAATGACCATGTTCAACAATGTTCAAGTTCATGATACATAGATACGGTTATTAGGCATTAGACAGGCTTTGGACTGACTGATCATAACAATTAACATAACAGTTTAGTAAATGTAGGCATGTGGTAAAAAAATAGAATCAAACTCATGTACCGACATGATTTACATACCTACCTACATACATCCACAGTTAAACATATCCACCATTGTATTTAATGCACATCTTAGCATGGTTATCTTTAAGTATTGTAAGTAGGTACCTATTTACCCACATTCAGTTCAAGTGTAAGGTCCACTTTCACCATTAGTGGAATCTTCAACCCTACCCATATATATTAGTCAAGGGGCATAAGGTCAGGTCAGGATATCACCCTCCAGACCAGAACATGATAGTCATAATGGCGGTAGGAATAGGTAAGGCCACCAACTTATCTGTATCTCTGTCTACTAATCCCTATACAGGCAAGTTGCTGTATAGAACTTTACCACTAGTAAATTCAGGAATAACAAATTGCAGGTGCTCTATGGAAGGACAGTGTATTAGAATATCATTCATTCGATGAACATCTAGATGTTGGAATTTCTGGCTGTCGTTTGGGTCTGGATGTGTTTGGTGAATTTATTCTGGCACTAGCTTCCGCCCGCGACTCCGTCCGCGCGGATGTCGGTCTAAAACTGAAAAATTAAGATTTACTTTTTTCTACATATTTTTCCAGGATAAAAAGTATCCCATTTTATGCCCAGGATAATAAGGTATAATTATACCAAGTTTCATCGAAATCAAACTGTTAGTTTTCATGTGATGCCTGAACATACAGACAGACAGACAAAAATTTTTTTAATCACATATTTAGGTTTGGTATCGATCCAGTAACATTCCCTGCTATTTATTTTTTCAATATTTTCAATGTACAGAATTGACCCTTCTACAGATTTATTATATGCATAGATATTAAGTGTTAAAATAAACATACAATTTGGGAAAAAGCATCCCAAAAAACTTGGATTGTATTAAACTTGTGTTAGTTATCCAGGGATGTATATCAGTTTAATGTAAATAAAAACTTGTATAATAATGTAATTGCAGGTGTGATACCTCAAGCTGTTGCTGACATATTTGACTTCATAGAAACTCATGAAGATAAGTTTATCTTCAAAGTGAGTGTATCATTTATGGAACTGTACCAAGAACAGTGCTATGACTTGCTCTCTGGTAAAGAAAGGGGTCACAGTGTATTAGAAATCAGGGAAGATATCAACAAAGGTGTCATTCTTCAAGGTATGACGTAGTGAATTTTACTGTTTTTACAACTTGTAAAATAGTCAGGGAAGATATCAACAAAGGTGTTATTCTTTAAGGTATGATGTAGTGAATTGTACTGTTTTTACAACTTATAAAATAGTCAGGGAAAATATCAAGAAATGTGTTATTCTTCAAGGTATGACGTAGTGAATTTTACTGTTTTTACAACTTATAAAAGAGTACAATAAACCTCAGCCTCTCAAGAATTAAGTATTTACAAAGTAGAGTAGACTGATGTTGATAATAGGTGTTCTTGCAGTATTTTCTCGAAATTATTCAGTTTTTAATCTTTTATTTAAATTTGATATCCAAAAATGTTTAACTTGTAATAATATGAAAATAAAAGTAACTATTTTTAAAGAAGCTACTACTATTCCTGTAATATCTGTTGTGTGTAGGCCGCAGTTCTCTTACCATAAGAAAAGCCATGTGCTTGTTCACATGACTTAGTTTTATTGTTGCAGATTCATTGATGTCTATTATGAATAGTTCTTGGCTAGTTACTATTCAATTTTTAAATTTTAGGTATCACTGAACTACCTGTAACGTCAACAAGGGAGACTATGATGGTACTTGAAAGAGGATCCATAGGTCGAGTTACTGGTTCCACTGCTATGAATCAGGCGTCAAGCAGAAGCCATGCAGTATTTACTATTGTCATTGCCAAAGAAAGCCGTAGTGATAAGTAAGTAATCATGCTAATATCATAATTTTAACAGTTTCATCCACTGTTTTGCTTAAACTTCCTCTAGCTGCCTAGTTTCAGATATTTAAGTAGGTGCAGTTGAATAAATTATTTAATAAACAAAAACTGAAATACTCTTAAAGTATAAGTTGACGTAAAAGTTTTTGTTCCACTGGGAATTGTGAGACAGCCTATACTCTCAACATAAACCTTGGAGTACTAAAGTCTATATTTATTAATAAGATGTTTAGAAAAACTAGAAAAAACCCTGATTTATTGAAAATACCCTATTTGTCAAGGTTCAGGTCATGAAACAAGAGTGTCTGTATTGTGAAGAACAGAAACGGCACTTGATATCTCTGCCTACTCCGGAAGGACTTGGAGTAAAGTTGTATGTAGGTAAAGAGACTGGCAAATTGTAGTAAAATTGTGTATGAATTCCGAATAAGGAGCGTGCACAACAAGTCACATAATTACGATTTTAATAATAGCAAAATAAAATTGGAACAATGTAATAAATATTCGTAATTATTACATAGTATAAAACAAAGTCGCTTCCTCTGTCCCTATTCCCTTTGTATGCTTAAATTTATAAAGCACACAACGGATTTTAAATATTTTTTAATTGTGATTTTTTAATAGATAAAGTTATTGAAGAGGGAGGTTAATATGTATATTTTATAAACATGTGAAGCCGGGGCTGGTTGCTACTTAATAAAAATATAATAATTCATTATGAAAATTTAAGATTATGAGTATCAATTTATGATTTCACATCCTTGTCTGTCCAATCACTCCAATCTGATATATTTTTGTTACAAAATTCAATTAAGTTGTTGCGATACTTTCGGATTTAAAATAGAAGTCAAAATTATTTTTAACCTCATTCAATTATTTAAAGGAAAAGCTCCAGCTAGTAGTAAAGGTTTTATTAATATTTTAGGAATATAGCAACAACATCAAAATTTCACTTAGTGGATTTAGCGGGCTCTGAGCGTATCAAAAAGACAAAAGCAAGTGGTGAAAGGTTAAAAGAAGGGGTTAAAATCAACCAAGGTCTCTTAGCTCTGGGAAATGTTATATCCGCCCTAGGTGATGGCACCAACAGAAGCTTCATCGGCTATCGAGATAGTAAACTCACAAGGTTGTTACAAGGTATGTTCATTTTGGTGTAGAAAATTAGAAAATTGCTATATGATCGCCTCTTTGGTCTATCCGTCCGACGTTGGACGTGACTTCGTGAGGTCCCAGGGTTCGATCCCTGAGTTGGGCAACAACAATAATTATGAATTGTGTATTTTCAATTTACTTATGAAAATAATGTTGCACGGGATATGTACCCGGTGGCTGATAGGCTTATATTGTGGCTCTTAGTGTCTTCAGCTAGTCGGGGGTGCCCTGGTTGTAACTCTGCCTACCTCTTCTGGATTATGGGCGTAAAGATACTTCGTTTGCGATATGATTGGTTGGGTACCAGCCGAGTCCATGACGTCGCTACTTATATTGTCTCAAGCTGTAATAAATTTAGGAAAATTTGTAAACACAGTAGATTACTAAAACATTTAAAAACATTTTCTAATAGTCATTTTTTTGTCTTTTTCGTTGTGATCCGGTATTGGCGTTGATTATTTCAGATCTCGGGTTAGATTCCCGGTTTGGTCAAATACAATTTTATTTTAATTTTCTAATAAAAATGTTGTCGCGATTGGATGAGTGCCTGATTGGTGATTAGTTTGCTACTTATTACATTGTAGGACTCTTGAGTACTTTCGACCAATCGTGGGTGATTTAACTGTAATGCTAACTCTCGGCCTACTTCTTCCGGAATTGGGGCGTGAAAATACATTATGTTCTTTAGTGTATTTTGTGTATTTTTTCGAGTTGGGTTCTGACTGCTTTAAATAATCTAGGCCAACTGTTTTCCTGTCAAGCAGCTCGTAAGAGCGATTTGTCGCCGTTCTGTGATGACTGGTCCTTTTTTTATTTTGTCTTGCACTGTCATCCAGCCTGAAAGAGGGAGGTCAGGGTAGCAAGTAAACTTGCCACTTTTGGTAAGATGTTTTTCTATTCTCAAGATCAAGTTGTTGAGAATGACAAGTGACAGTCAGTTACTAAGTGGGTATGCTACACAGCATAGAGTGCTACACAGCAACAGCCAGCCTTTATCTATTCCTATCGTCATAGTGTCAGAACTCTATAAATTGCTAACCTGTGGCTAGCTAAAGTAAGTTTACTAGCTACATTATCTACAGAACCGGAACACGTCAAAGGCAAGCACTGACGTTATGTCGGCAGGAATAAGTAAGGCGGTGCTACCAATCCGGGCGAGTCTGTCACACTACAACCTAGTCAGATGTCACTGTGCTAGTGACGGTAAGCCTAGGTTCGCCTTTTACGAGCTGCCTGGTAGGAAGGCTGATGGTCTATTCTGCAAAGGAGCCGTGACCAAGGCGTGGATTGTATAGAATGTATGTATGTATGGTCGGTCCCCAGACAGCCTGGGCGGCAACTCACTGACGCTGATGGTGGCGTGCGTGTCCCCCGCGGACTACAACCTGGACGAGACGGTGTCCACGCTGCGGTACGCCGACCGCGCGCGCCGCATCCGCAACAAGCCCATCATCAACCAGGACGCCAAGGCCGCCGAGATCGTCAGGTTTGTTCGTCTCCACACGAATATAAATTCTCTCAATGCAACTTCTGTTTTTTTTATGTTAGAACTTGCTATTAATAGACTAAACCGATTTCGATAATTCTTTTCCTCACTGATTTAACAATTACGTGATTTGAGGTCGGTGCCAAACAATGCGTAACTGCGGAGTCAATATTGATTTATACTGACTAATAATAAAGAGAAAAGATTTGGTTGTTTGTTTTGTATTTAATAAGCTCCGAAGTTCTGAACCGCTTTCAAAAATATTTCACCCTTAGTAGCCGATACTATACCTGATGACCATAGGCTACGTTATTTCTAGGAAAAATCAGAACTTTTCCACCCGTGCGAAGCTGGGACGGGCTGCTAGTTTGCTTATATAATATAAGGCACACTGCCTTAACCTTCTGAATATTTGACTGAAATAATAAAAATACTAAAATAAACAATATAAAAAAAATTACATCACTAAATCTTCAGCTAGTTGTAGGTGCCCTGGTTGTAGGTGCCTCTGCCTACCTCTTTGAAGATATGGGCGTGATGGTACTTTAAATATTCCATAAGTTCAATTACTGGCGCGCGTGGTGTATGGATGTCACCTGAAAGCATTCACTGATGCCTTTATGCCTGATTAGTGACAATAACTATTGTATACTAGCGCAAAGCTGTACATTAAAAGCTACTAACAGGTTGTATGGAAAAAATAAAGTGTTGTTTACCCATTATCCCAGCAATTTGCCCGGCTTTTCTCTTCATAAGAACTTTCTGACAATAACTGACACAACAGAACAAGAGGTAGTAAAATTGAACCATCCGTTCAGACATGATACGATGACCACGCGTAATGTGGACTCATTTTTTTTATAAGGTCTTTTCAAATTAGTGCACGATATTTTACCTGGACATTCTGAATATACCTATAACTAAATCAGTAAAAAATATTAAAAAAAATCGGACTTAACCCTTAGCTGGTATGGCTAAAATTGGCAACGTAAGTGGTATGGGGGGTGAATATTAAACCGAGATATTTGTTCAAAGTAATAAAAAAGAAACAAATGTACATTTGAAATTTTGTTTTTATTTAAGATAAAGGCACACGTTTCATATACAAATTATCAAGATTTAACAACAGATCACGTAGTTTAATAAAAAATTTCAAACATGGTCTTATTTACTAAGAGTCTACTTTAGGTACATATAATTATATAAAAACTAAGAAATAACATAATAAAACATACTGTACTTGTTTTCTTATATAACTAATATAACAAAAAATAGGAACTTCCTGTGAAATCATAAGAAATAAAAAAATGACAATCTAAAACAAATGGTCATACAAAATAAAAAAATTAAATGTGTTAAAATTTTACATTCAGTATTTCTTTACATAATATGTAATGTAGGCACTTTACGCACCTTTTTGAACACTTGACATCCTTTTTACGTTCACACAAGTAGCACCTTCCTCTTTTACCGCTGGTCATTTGAGAGCCAGTTGCTTGTTCTTGTTCACGTCTACATCCTTATCTCGATATTCTTTCAAAAAGCTTTCCATTATCTGCCTTTGATTTTCTGAAAAAAAATCTTTTCGCCTATCTTGCACAAATGGTTTCACTAACTCGATCCCAATAGTTTTTATATATCTATTTCTCTTTAAACGCTTCTCCGGATTTGCTGCTGACAAAACATAGCCATTGACCATCGAAATGTTTATGATAGCCGAAAATATAACGCATGGCCAAAACATATTGGTTTCATTATTCTCTTCTTCTTCTCTGCTGGAATTTGAAGAAGCAACATCGCCGTCTATAACACTGTCATCAGAACAGCTCAACAGCTCCGCCTCCTCATAATCACTAATAATTTCTTGGTCACAAGCAACTATTGTTTCATCAGTAATAACTTCGGAACCGGAATCTTCGCCTTCGTCTTCCAAAAGTTGTAAAATGTCATCGTTACGTAGAATTGTTATGATATTATCCTAAAAAACAATAAAATGTTAGTTGTAAATCACACAAAGAAATGCACACTTCTGGTATTGGGGTCAATTTTGACCCCAGCAATGTACATACATCCGTTCCCAGTAGCAATTAAGTGACGCGCGTCCGTTACCCGCCGTGACCCCCGACTTAATGAGATTGCGCAAGAGTTTATGGACTTTAACTACAAAGCTGTGATTAAAAATATGAATTTGTGGGGTCAATTTTGATCCCGATAGCAGTTAAGGGTTAAAATAAATTAATTACAACATTTTTAATAAATCATATTCAATTGCTCAAGTTCAATGACCCATCACCCGCGCGACGGCCGACGACACGTGACAACTAGATACAGTAGGTATGGCTTTGAACTGATTGATCATAAAAAAGCTTGTGAATGTAGGCGTGTGGTAAACATAAGAATCAGGCTTAGGTACATACCTAACTACAAAAATGATTTACGTACCTATTCACACTATTTACATCCATATTTAAACATATCCACCATTGTAGGTACTCAATGTAAAACTTAGCACGGTTGTTGATGTTTCTTTAAGTATTGCTAGTAGGTTCCTATTTTCTTATAACTTTTTAAGGCAAGGTCAGTTCAATTGTAAGGTTCACAACGTCAGTCAAGAAGAAGTCGGGAGGCGTCAGGTCAGGTCAGGTGATCACACTAGCCACCCTCTATTCAATTTTCACCATTGGAAAGGTATTCATGAACACAAACGCAAACACAAACAAAAACATAACACAACAAAAAACGCGATCAAACATCATTTGATTTGAAAAATGACTGTATTAGAAATAATAATTTGTAAGGAGCGCCCCCGCGCGGGGTGGGAATGGACGACGGACGAGCTAAGCGGCAAGCGCATCGATACATGACCTTGATCAGAACTATGATTACACCTTGATCAGATAGTTGTAAACTATGATTTTTTATAACTTAAAAACAGCTGTTACTTTTGCGGCTCACTAATAATTATTACTTAGGTAAGTATTACGTATTAAATTAAAAAATAAAATACTGGACCCAGATATTTGTACTGTGTGATATGTTTTTTAATTGTTTTTTAACTTATTATACTTTTTTACTTAAAGTATTTTACTTTTATAATTAAAGTTTTTCAACTGATTAAAATTTCGATAAAACAAAAATATTAAGGGTTTTTAGCAATTTAACAGAAAATAGTACATTACATAATACATAGTAGCCTGTATGTACAAATAAACATTAAGTAGCTAGGTACTAGGTAGTGACAATTCACGCGGCAGCCGTGAGACAATCAGCTGTTTTTGAGAGTTCGTTGACCCCCATGCGTTATTGCGAGAATTATTTTTTTAATATTTTATTTATTTTTCGTTTTAGATTTTTTTTTATTATTTTTTATGTTTCTAGACACGTATTCCGAGCCCGTGGTTAAAATATCGTTAACTAATTTGAAAAAGGCCCTGTATATACTAGCTGTTCCGGTGAACTTCATTTCACCCGTTCAGTTTGTATGGGAAAAATTAAGATGTTGCTTTCGTCGAACGGGATAAAAAGTATCCTGTGTCCTTCTCCAGGTTCTTAACTACTTCTCCGTCAATTTTCAGCCAAATTAGTTTAGTCATTCTTAACTTACGAGGGTCAAACTGAAAGTTCTTAGAAAATCAAAAACTAAGCATTCTAGCAAGTTATTAAATTTATTATAACTTTTCAAAATAGCGTCCATTTACATCAATACAT
>NJDD01000443.1:467013-488383 GCA_002245505.1 Calephelis nemesis
CATTCTGACGTGCACAGACAATTTTCAATTTGCCGCCAAATCGTAAAACAAATGACAAATGAATGAAATGTATACCCAATATTATTGGTAAAGAGTTCTATTTTCAAAGTTTAAACTTATTTTTTTAATATAATGCTTAAAAACGTTCAGTTTAGCCCTCGTATAAATAGTGTAACTAACACGTTTTCCTTTAATATACTTATCTATCCATATAATAAATCTGTAGAAGGGTCAATTCTATACATTGAAAATATTGAAAAAATAATTGTTACTGGATCGATACCAAACCCAAATCTGTGATTTAAAAAAAAATTGTCTGTCTGTCTGTATGTTCAGGCATCACGTGAAAACTAACGGTTCGATTTCGGTGAAACTTGGTATAGTTATACCTTATTGCCCTGGACATAAAACGGGATACTTTTTATCTCGGAAAAATAAGTAAAAAAAATCTTAATTTTTCAGTTTTATCACGCGAAGACCGATATCCGCGCGGACGGAGTCGCGGACGGAAGCTAGTATAGAATATAGTACGTTTTCTGAGTAGATATTTAAAAAAATATTAAATAATTCGCTAAATATATTCAAACAATCGTTCTTACAGGTTAAACAATCTAGTTAATGAGCTCAGATTACAGTTAGTCGGTAAGTTACCAACAATTAGTGAACAAAATAATGAACAACTCCAAGAAGAACTGGAAAAGGAACGGGCGAAATATGCTGAACTTTTGAAAAAACACAAGCAAGTTACAGAACATCTAACCAACATGCTTATAGAAAATACCAATTTATGTGAGAAAGCACTTTTAGCAGAGGCGGCTAAAGACAAAATTGAAAGAAAACTAAATGAATTGACGGAACAATGCAATCAAACAATTGAAAATCTTAACGTATCTGAAAAATCTCAAGACGACAACACACAGAGGACTAGTGTAGTTGATTATTTAAAAGAAATAAAATCCAGGCTCGAAGATTTGCAATCAGTTAACTTAAAGACTAACGAAGAATTAATTGATCATGAAATTAAGCTATCATTTGTTAAGGAAGATGATGGTGAAAAAGTGTTTGATGAAGTAGTTTTGAACGAGGATCAAGCTGTTTTAGAAGAGGAAAAGAGAGCTATGGGACAGGTAATTTTTTTTTCTTATCTTGTAATTTTCTAGATAGTATGGTCAAACAACAATCTGCTAGGATTGGTATCACATGATGTTACTATTGCTGCCGCCATTACATTAGTGTGCTTGCCGTTTCGTATTCTAGATAGGTTTTAAAAGTTTAGCATTGCAGCCTTAGGTTTTTAAAGCACCATTAACATATTTGGCACTTAAAGACACTGTCTAGTACAAGACAAAAAATAATATTCTATTAAGTAAAGTTGTTTAGTTCTCTTAAAGGTATTCATTGAGATATTTAAAAAAAATTGCAGATTAGTACGAAATTCTGTTAAAATCGGCTGAGTAGTTTAGAAGTTTATGTTGAATATATATTGTTAAACAAGATTTTACATTATGATTATCGTTTACTTTTAATAGGTGGCACTAAACCAAGAACTACAGGAGCTTAATCGTGCAATGGCAATCAAAGCGTCAGTGGTGCAGGCAATACTAGCAAATAATAAAGAAATGTTGGAAAGTCACAGTAATTTGCGGGAGAATGAAGAGAAAATTGTGCACTTGGAAAAGGAGAGAGATGAACTCTTACAGCAAATAAAGCAAACTAAGGCAAGTTTTAAATATATATTTTAAATATTTTTCATAATAAAGGATATCGAAAGATCGACACATCTTAGGATTGTTCACAATCACACATCAATAAAGGCAAGTTTTAAATGTAGGTTTTAAATATTTTTCACAATAAATAATATCAAACAAAACTATGGCCAGCTTTAATTGAGCAAATTACTAATAAGACATTTTAATGATTTATTGGAATAAAACTGGTTTTTTGTCTATCATTCTAAATTAACATTATCCTTTAATGTAGATATGTTATTGAAACTAATCGCTGGAGTTTATATATCCTGCTTTGGAATGGTGAAGTCAAAACATGCATTACTTAAACTTAATTATTTGCCCTTTCGAACAAACGCAGACATACAAACTGTCATCCATGGAAAGTAACAGTCCCAGTTACGTCCTTGGGGGTTGATTTAAAAAAAATGCCTATATTCGAACTGGGATTTCGAGCTATGCGCATATAAGTTTTCATTAAAATCGGTCCAGCTGTTTAACCGCGAAATCATAACAGACAGATAGAATTTCACTTGTATTACATTAAACTGGGCGATTAATAATCGACACTCGTCTTACGAGGTACTTGGTAGGAAAACATTTGGGCTATTTTCTTGAAATGAGCCCAGAACCGGTAGCATAAAATAAGTACTTTCTGTTTTAGATAAAAGATCCTTCACATGAGGAAAGAAGGAGTAAAATTGCTTTATTGGAATCAGAAATATCGGACTTGAAAAAGAAATGTCAGCAGCAGGCTAATATTATTAAGACCAAAGAAAAGAATGAGCAGAAGATAGCGGCTTTGAATGCTGAGTTACAAGCCATGAAGGCTACTAAGGTATGTATTCTTTAAGCGTTTAGTAGTTATTGTCTGTAGGTTTGTCTGAGTATTGTAGTTGCTTTCTAGGCAATACCTATTGGGAGGAGAGATAAATTATGTCATATGTGATATAATTATGTCATTGACTTTATAACTCTTGTTGTTGGATTTCAAGTTAAAATATATTTATTTGCAGTATGCGGTTTGGAAGATTATATTTTGGTGTCATAGTGATAGTAATGTTTAATTATATTTTAGTATACAAATTTTGTCGTTAAAATAATCAATTCAATCAAATTAAATCAAATAATTTTAAAGATAAAAAAATTGGAAATATTATGGTTAAGGCATTTACCCAATATTAAAACTTTTATATTCAATTGTTTAGTAATAAGGAGCAACCTAGGATCTAGCCCTAGCCTCCGAACTGGAACAACGACAATGACCAGTACTGAGCGAGTATCACCAATCCAAGCAAGTGATTGCGGGAATGAAATAGTTCAATTATCTGAATGATATCATTTATCTAGTAGGTGAAGATGGGACATGACATCCCTGTGCTGTGACCAATTCATTTAATGTAATTTCAAATTCAAGTCATTTATTCTAATAAATGTAATATAAACAGATGTGGTTAGAAGTTGTAAGCCTAAATAACATGCATTAATTCTTGTTAAACAAAAAGCCAAGTTCCATTTAAAGCATGTCGTTCATTCATGGTGGTATCGTGCAGGTGAAGATAATCCGCCAAATGCGCGAGGAGGGCGAGAAGTTCCGGCGGTGGAAGGCGGAGAGCGAGCGCGCGCTGGTGCGGCTGCGGACGGCCGACCGCAAGCGGGCCACCGCCATGGCCAAGATGGAGACGCTGCACGCCAAGCAGCAGACCGTGCTCAAGCGCAAGATGGAGGAGGCCGTCGCCGTCAACAAGCGCCTCAAGGTCCAATCGCTTTTCTTTCACCTCTACAAAATTTCAATGTTACTGACACTGATAATCCACACATGACGCACACACAAATCTCATTAAACTTATAGCACCCCTCTTTTCACGACGGGGGCACACATCTTAAATAAGTTTTCATAAAGTTTTAATAGTGCTCAGCAAACTTACTATCGGTGCCACACTATCTCTTGGCCGGCATCTTAGGCTACTTGCCCAAATACAATGGCTACCCCATTCTCCAACAAAAATTGCATTTTATCACTTAGTTATAATGCTTTATGAATTGTAGGAGGCCCTAGACAGACAAAAGACGACTGCAATGAAGAGGAACGCAAAAGGCAGTGTGAAAGCTGGAGCCGTGCAGCAGTATATTGAACAAGAGCTGGAGGTACACCTCAGTATTGTTGAAGCCGAGAAGTCGCTGGAAGAACTCATGGAATATAGGTACGACTTCTGTTATACCTACTTTAAAAAAATCATATGTAAATTAAAAAAAATCACATGAATACTTAAATAGTTCACATAAATATTTAAATAATTAACATGAATATTTAAAAAAAATCTCATTAATATTTAAAAAAATCACAAATATTTAAAAAATCTCAAATATATAATAATTCACATGAATATTAAAAAAAATGTCCTGTTAACATAGTCTGAAAGTTTAACCTTCTTCAAATCAGACGGGGGTCTGGAATCGAACCCGAACTTCGTGGTTTATCGGTGTAGTAAGGCATGTACACATGTACTCGAACAACGACGCGGTCATGTAATAATAAATGTAATAATCTTCAGAATATTCGTGTGTGCTTTCTACCAAAAAAAAATGTTTGTTCTAGAGCGTGGATAACAGAGCAAATAGAAAGCCTTCGAAACAGCACCGACGATGAAGAAAATAGAAAGAAGATTGTGGAGTTAGAAAATGACTTGGCACTCCGAAAGGCACAGATTTCTGACCTCCAACAAAAGATATTAACTGCTGACCAAGGTGAGTATTCATAAATGCTTGTCGAAGTAAAATTTCGAACTTAAATAATTATTTTCAAAATTTACTAAATTTATCTCAATTTTACTAAATTTATTAGTTTTTTTGTTTAGTAAATTTAAGAGATTCGATTTGAAATAATTTTGCAGATCATGCAAACCTCTTTAAACAAACCGTAAATTTTTAGTAAAAAAAATGTTATTGACTACAAAGAATTTTAGTAATTACCATGAGGCTGCTATTGGGCCATATATAGCCTTTATCTATTTTGCATTCATTGGATATTTGCAAATCTGTAGAAGAGAGTGAATAGGAAAACAGTTTGTTTCATGCCACTGAACAAATGCACAAGTTAACAGTTGACTGATGGCCAGTTACATGTACCTTAATGTTTTCAAAAAATACTTTTTACAGAAAATAAATCACGAACACAATGGGACAATATCCAGTCAATGTTAGAAGCTAAAGTTGCTTTGAAATGTCTGTTTGAATTCCTTGTGGATGCCAAACGGGAACTACAGAACCAGAGTGAAAAGGGCTATCAAGCGAGGTATGAGGAAATTAAAGAAGCTTACGACAGACTGATGGTTGAATTTGAAGCTAATAAAACTGAGTTTGAACAACGTCTGGCCAATGTTAAAATGCAAAATGAACAGAAGGTAGGCAATTTCCTTTTGTATTTTATCTAATTTCATGTAGTATTTGGATAAATCGTCTGAAAATTAATTATTTGTTCCTACATGATTATCAAAACTTATATTTTATTTCTGTGAAAATACTAGCAAATTAATTGAATAAGAAAATATGATTAATAGTGATAGAAGGGGCTTTTTTTTCAAGGACACACTTAAATGTAAAGTGGTGTTTATTTCTCTTCAACTAGCAACATAATGAAATCCGTTACAGCCACGGCAATCACTTTACAGTATCGGTGTAAAGTAAGTGGTTGTCATCATCATTCATGACCATCAATATTAAGACTGTTATTTTCTCTTCCGCTTAAAAAGTAAACTACAAATAAAGTGACCTGTTTATTTTCTCACAGCGTTCAATTAAATTCTACATACATTTTTACAATCAAAATATAGAACATTTCGAATGTTACGAAAACCAACTAACACAATTACATGATAATATTAAACTCAACTGATGTCACTGTGCTAGCACAGATTAGTAACTTCAGTGTTTCCACATTTAATTAATTTAAAAGGTAATAATAAAACTATAATGAACAAATGTTACTGAAACTGGTTATCTAAAAAATTTATTTACTACCATAACATGGTCAATTTGTACATTATTTGGTTTTAACGCTGATTGAATTCTAGTTACATATGTTGTTTGGATTAATCATTAATTAGAAACTCACAACGATTTGTATAAAAGTTCTTAAAAACTTTTAATAATTTACATTCATAGCTTCCATACCACACACGCAGAAACATACACATAATAAATAATATGCACATATACACAAACAGGCATATACACTTATTCATATGGTATACGTATACGTGGATGATGTGGTAGCATGTAATTGGTTGAGAGTTTTAAGTATTTAGTAAAACATGTGTTCAACGAGTGTTTAACCTTTTTTGTAGTAAGGCGAACATAATCCTATAAGATTAAACAAGCTATAAAGAATAAATATTTATAAGTATTATATTAAGACTTATACATTTTCATTATAGCTAAGTGCTTTGGTGGCGTTACAAAGGGGTGTAGTTGGACGATCGGATCGGAGTGAGGCATGCAAACAACTGCAGAACGTTATACAGTACCAGCAAGATAGGCTAGAGCAGGTGGAACAAGAGAATGTAAGTTTTTATCTTTTATTCATGGCCAATTTCAATAACCTTTCTACAATAGATATTCTTTAGATCCGTAACCAGACAATGTTATTTTCAATTATTCCGAAAAATATCTCAGCAAAATATCTCCAATAGGTATATCTCTAAAGGTAGATAGGAGACGAAGGATTGAAGACCGTTTATTTATAAATTTTTGCTTTGATGTTAGCACCTTATTTATAGTAATGAATAAATAAATATTTTAAAAAGAATGTAAGGGCAAAATTTTTGGTAACTTTTGTTACTATATGCTTAGATTTGGAAGATCGAGCGGGCGGTTGGTAAATTTGTTTGCGTTAGTAGTGAACATCCCGAGTTTTCTTCAATTTTTTAGAGATCAGGTTTGGGTGTTTTACATGGTAAATTGTATTTAAACACTCAATTTTTAGGTTTTAATTATCTTTGCTCTACGTATACATACAACTCGTACTCGTCAAGTGTGCACGTCCTCTGGAATGCAACCTCTCTTCCGCTGCATTCGTCACTAGCGCTCAGTACCGCTAGCATCTTTGTTAATGTTATCAACCCAATCTTTTATCAACATAAAAAATGACAAATGAAGTCACTGCGCGAGGTGCACAGTTAACAGTTAATTCGTATGGGTTGTATAAAAAACTACATTTTCATATTTATAATACTAATGTAACGTCCATTGGTACCTACATTAGTACAATTTACAAATAAGTAATAATTTCGTATTTTGTATGATGTTTCCAGAAAAGACTGGCTGATGAGTTAGAAGAATTGAGAAATGTAGGCAAAAAGGTTAAGAAGCGGTCGAAGAAAGAGAATGGAATTGATGCCGTTAAGAAGATAGAATATATTGAGCCGACCGATGAAGAAGATGACGAGTTTGAAGATCCAGACAAAGACCCCGATTGGAGAGCGACGCCTCTTTTCAAACGTATACAGGTATAATGTTTTTTAGAATGTGTTATTTTTAAATTATCCAGCTTGAAGGTCTATATTATATTGTATTGTATAGTTTAGGTGAGTTTAATCATATGTCTGATCTTATAGATACGATATAAGTTTAATAGGTAGCAATTTATTTCAAATTGGACATGCAAACTTGAGAAATTGTTGATGTCAAAGACTCGAGTTGAATAACTCCACCTTTTACTTTCGAGATATATTTTAAAGTGATAACCGTGTGCAGGCGCAGCGGTCGCGGCTCACGATGAACTTCACGGCGAACGAGTCGACCGCGGAGGTGGGTGCGGGGCGCGGGGCCAAGCGCGGGGTGGACGGCGCGCCGCACTGCACGTGCCGCGGGAGCTGCTCCACCAAGATGTGCGGCTGTGTCAAGGCCGAGCTCGGCTGCGGCCGCGCCTGTCGCTGCCAGCGCGAGCTCTGCCGCAACCGCCGAGACTGCTCCGACAGCGACGACAAGGAGAACCAGGTACACCATTCCTAACATTTTTATCAATATTACATAAACTAGTAATCCAACCGCCAATACAAACAATAAGATCAACAGTCGATGTAGAAATCTATCAGAGTGCACTTAGTGTAATCTGTGATATGCCCTAGGCGTTTGATTAAATTATTCATGATTCTTTGTTTTGGAAACTGCTCCATTAAGAAATTAAGGAATCTATCTTCACATTCAATTGAGTGGGGAAAATTCAGAAAATTTAGATTAATAATAACGTAACATCGACAAATGCTACTTTACCGTGGGTTTCCATCAGGGCTCCCATCTTGGACCATTTTTGTTTCTATCGATGACTTACTGTCATATACATCTGTAAGATGTAAGAGCAAACATGTTTATAATCATTACTTCATATACGAATTAGAAATAAATGTAATTGAAATTTACCCTTTATTTTTTAAGCAAATGAGAAAAAAATACAAACTTCTTAAATTTCTTTTGACAGGTTTTATAATTATATTAGACTCGTAACAAGAATCGCTTGTGAGGTCTTTTTGATATAAAATATTATGTATTTCTATTTATATATTTACAACTTAGTTTATATAAAAATACAAGTTCGTATAAGTGTGCAACTGTGTCTGTACAATTTTTTTAATTATATTAAATATAAAAAATGAAAATTTATGATTACTGTCGCCCCAACCGACTGTTTCAGATCGCCCTACCTTAGAAATAAGTAAACTGTTCCTTAGACTTCCGTTCTGTTTTCTTTTCGTTATGGTAAAATTAGAAATAACACATAATATGAAACCCATTGTTTAACTTTTGGGCAAATTACATAAAAAACAGCCAACCATATTATTACTATCTAATTTAATAACATTTTTTTTTCAGCCATCCGGTACAGATCTAGACACTACACCGCCATCGTACTTCGACAAAAGGTAAATAATTATTTTTTATGCACGTATTTTAAATAAATATAATAGAAAAACAATAAATAAAAATAAATATACAGATTTGAATCGACACAGGAACTAAACGAAGCTATGTATCAGAAGTTAACACTAGACAACTCATTGGAAGAACAAACTAGAAGTCATCCATTACGCCCTTTGATCGAGAGACGTTTGCAATGTGACAAAGGGACGCAGAAATGGATGTTAGCCCTTTTATTGTATAACACATGTCTGGCACCAATGTCCACATACTGTGCTGATAGTATTTTCCAATATGGCATCGACGTAGCAAAGTATAATGTGATATCGTTCATCTTCAAATTTCTGATGCGAGAGGTTATTTTCATATTTGCACTTTTGCGGACTATGCCCTTACATTTTTTTCTAATATTTTAATAGTGTGTATAGTGATGTCCGGATTTCCACGGATACGGATTCGGATCATTAGTGATAAAATCAACAAAAGTGAATTGTGCTAAATAGTATATATACTATTTCGATTTGATTTCAGTATTGGTTTCTTAAAAGATGTATTAACACTAATGTATTCCATTCAAAGCAACTAGATGTCGCTTCAGTGTGACAAAGTTACTAAACTCTTCCTCAGCAACTTGTTTAGATATTTTGATAAAAATTAGTCTATCGGCCAATGTTAATATCATATCTACGGATAGAGATAGGCCTGCTATTTTGTTGCTCAGATAGTTTTTTTATTATTGCAAAATAGCAATGGTTGTCTAATAACTTATCTATAGTAGCCCTTTCTTTTATTTTAGATAGGTTATAAATATTTTCCGTATGCCAGTTTCTGGCCCTTTAGTTTGTTTCCACCACGAAAAAAAAGACAAACAGGCATACTTTATTTATAATTAATGTTATGATGGGTAATTTTCACAAAACTAACTGAAGTAGGGCTAACTTTGTAGCTATACTTGGTTGACATAATAAGTTTTAATAAATATGTCTAAGATAATAAAGTTCACTTTGACTACATACAATTTTATCGCTACCTATTTTTTCAATTTACAGTAATTCATAAAAAGATACGTCATAAAATACGTATATGGATACTAATATCTGGGACATCACTAATTTGTAATAATGTTTTGTTCTCTTTTAAGGCGTGAGAAATATTCGTTTTACAAAAATTTGTCAGGCATTTGGCATATATTCAAAAGAAGAGAAACTCTATAATTGATTGTAAGTGCATAGTTCTGCAAAACGTTTGTAATAATTTCGTTTTCACACATTTAGTGTCGTTTTAGTCCAATTATTAGCAAAAAAGTTGTACACGCAATACACATTATCGTAGATTTTTATAGAAAGTATTAAGTAATAATAGCTAATTTAGAAATAACTATCATATCTGTTATATTAATTTTTTAACTTATAAGTTGTGTATTTAAATGTTGGATATTTTTCAGAGAACACCTTGACGCTACATACGTAAAGAAAAAGAAAAGTTATTTTTTTCCAAATGATCCGAACAACGAGAAAAATATTCAAATGAAGGTGTGTATTTAAAACATAAAATTAATAATTTATGTTTGCTCTTATTCCCTAAATACAAGTTGAAACCAACATTTTGTTGTCAAAAATCATCAATTTTTTTTCTACACTAATAAATCTTTATTTTCATGAAATCAGTTTAGTATAAAAATAGTTTGTGTGAAATGTAATTATGAATGTATTGTTTCACTTGTTTTATATCGGTTTTTAATTTAATGTAATTAATCAAATCGTCTCGCCTTTTACAGCATATTTATTCTCTGATATTTTATCACAATTTTAAACGAATGCAGCAACTAACTAATGTATGGCATTAATGTCGTCGGTACTTGTAAAAAATGTTGAAGGCGAAATAGGTGTTCGATAGTGAAATCTTAGTATCATAAGTGTTGGCCCGGCTCCTTACCTATTTAAATAAATAATATTTCTCTCCCTGTCTGGCACCAAGTAACAGGCGAGCATAATTTAATTGGCTCATTAGCAATAAAAACACTGGTGGTAGAGTGCTTTGCAATAACTTGCCCCATATTTATGAGACCATATTTATGAGATTGTTTTTTTTTTCAGACTGAACAATAAGGAAACTCAATAGAAGCGATATTTTTTGTTCCGAAAATTGTATAGTGATAATTCATTGTTAATTTGTTCACTAAATTATGACATGTATGAAGTTGTGAGAAGACAAACGATTTTTTTACCGTTTTCTGTAAATTAATGGAGTAGACCTCGAATAAATTGTATTTATAGAGTTTGGTTTTATTTTAAACTGAAGTATATTTTTAGGTAAAGACCTGCCTCGACTCCTGGTGTTATAGGCGCCAATACGTACCTAATATAATTTAAGTATTATGCATATTAAGCATATTTTTTGTGATAATAAATATTGTACATATATATGATTTATATATTGAATTACTTATATAATATATATTTTTTAATAATTATTATGAAGCCACTTTAGTAATATAACACTAAAATTATTTTATTTCTTACGAAAACTTTAATTGGCTCCTTTAGCACTAGGTTATACATATAATAATTGCAGAATTCTAACGTGTTTGCCTTCCTCATGTTTGCGTAATAAAAATGATCATGTCATCATAAAAAGCAATTTCATATTGAAATTGACACTCTAGCAAGGATAGGATGTGTGCACTGACACCTCTAATTCGAGACTATAGTAACCGTCACGAGAAGCTATAAATTATGTAAACAAACATCTTTTACTAAGTAAACATTTTATACTGCGAGATAATAATAACTTGAACATATTCAATCGACATGAAATATAGACGGGTTATATGAAAGTAACAACCTATTTAATTTAGTCGAATTATATTTTAACGACGCAAAGCGCTATCGTTTGTGTTTCTTGGTACCGGAACGCGTCTGTCGCAGGGATTGTAAACTATCGGGACGTCATTTTGAAATAAACAGTCATTCGAGTTTGTGTCATTGCTTTGCATCTCTTGCTAAAGAGTATTTATATTCCTTGCTTTGCATATATCGCGGATCTGGTTGTTATTGTTAATTTTGTTATTGTTTCGTTATCACTTTTTAATTGTTGTAACTTTAATTGTTGCGTTAATTTTATTTGTTATTACGTATAATGGAGCCAGTAGCCAGTACATCTAAGGAAATAAATTCGCCACGAAAAAAACGTCAAAAGGTACGTAATACAATTTATCTAAAATATATAATAAGTAAAAAGAAAGAGTTGTTTGTTCAAACGCGATAATCTTTGGAAACTTATATTAGAAATAGGTTTTAAATTGTGAAGTAATTGGTATACCTGGAGATATAGCTTGAGCTTCGTGTGAAAGTGACTGAACAGGTGATTTTTACAGGTGACGAGCTTTACGGCTAATGAGAAAAATATGGTGATCAACGTATATAAGTACGTGAAAGAAAATTGGCCATCGAATGAATATCCCTACAAAACCGAAATAAATAAAAAAACAGCAACGATTTTGGGAATTGGCATCGCATCTGTGTATAATATATTAAAAGAATATAAATCAGAAAAGGGAATGAAATCACCTATCAAGTCTAAAGACAGGCCTAAATTTTATCAGAAAGTAGACGATTTTGATAAATCCGTAATTACAAAAAAAATTCACAGTTTCTTTTTAAATGGCCAATTACCAACAATTCCCAAGATTCTTCAGGCAGTAAATGACGATGAAGATTTGCCAAATTTTAGCGAAACAACTCTCAGGCGGCTAATAAAGCACTTAAACTTTAAATATATAAAACGACAGCGAAATAACGCAATAATTGATAGAGATGACATTGTAATATGGCGGCGAAAATATTTAAAATCTATTAAAGACTATAGACGTAAAAATCGCCAGATATTTTACATGGATGAGACATGGGTGAATGCAGGTTAGCGTGTTTTTTTTTAATTGCAGTAAAACGGCAGACTACCATACGGTTCGCCTGATTGTAAGCAAATACCGTCGCCTTTACTGTGAAGTGATGTGTATGATGATACTGCAAATCTATTTGTAAAATATAACCCACGCGCCGCCGACCTTGAGACATTAGTTCTTAAGGGCTATCACAAGTGTGTAATAATAATAATGTACTTCAACTCTTTTACTGCGCAAGACGCTAATTAACAAATGTTTAATTGTTTTTACAGGACATACCGTGAATAAAACTTGGGTAGACAAACAAGTTAAAAATAAGAAGCAGGCTTTCCTAGAAGGACGTAGCATTGGTGCACCTAACCCAACGTCAAAAGGTAAACGATTAATAATTACCCATATCGGCAATGAGAACGGTTTTGTAGAGGGCGGCGAAAATATATTTGAATGCAAGAAGACGTTAGATTACCATGAATCAATGGATGCAACACATTTTGAACAATGGTTTGAAAACGTTCTCCCAAAACTTGGAGAAAATGCAGTAGTGGTAATGGACAATGCACCATACCACTCAAGGCGTCTTGAAAGAATTCCTACTACTGCCTGGAAAAAAATGATATACAAAATTGGCTTGTAAGTAAGAATATTTCTTACGACGACAATGAAATTAAGACTGAATTACTGCTAAAAGTAAAAAATGTTAAAGACCATTTTAAAACTTATGTAGTGGACGAGCTCGCAAAAAAATATAAGGTGGAAGTATTGAGACTCCCGCCATATCATTGTGAGCTTAATCCAATTGAGCTAATTTGGGCCAACGTAAAAGGATATGTTGCTCGCAAAAATACAAATTTTAAATTTGATGAGGTAAAACAATTATTACAAGAGGGACTGCAGCAGATTACTTCGGAAAATTGGAAGCGTTGTGTGGAGCATGTTATCAAGGAAGAAGATAACTTTTATTCCAAAATTGATGAGATGTTTGATAAAACTGTAGACAGCTTCGTGATAATAATAATAATAATAATGTCTTTATTTGCGCTTAATAGGAGTACATTAGATCTTATTTTAACAATATTCCTTCCTATTTCACCAAAACAATCCTTGGTATGCAAATGTATACATTAACTAAATCTTGTAACATCGTATCTCATGTATTTTAACGACTCTCATGTGTGTTGAATATAGTACTTGTTTTGATAATTATTATTATGAGATAAATGTCAAAATTGAAAATTAATTTTATTGTTACAATTGATTCATAGCTAAATTGTACAGTCAAATTATAAAGATAACGAAAATTAAATAATCATTAAAAAAATTATAATTAAAAAAAAAACATATAAGTGATTAAATAAAATTGAAAATTTTATATTATACAACATGTCAAAAATGTATAATAACGTAAATAATTTAAAACTGTCCAGTAAAATGTGCAAATTAAAAATAACATATCGTCAAACAAAACAAAATTTTCAATACAAAAAAAAAAACAAACATGTCCCTTAATCTAATGTCTTATTTATAATAAAAGAATTCACTTATGTCATAGAAACATCGTTCCAAAAGCCATGCCGATAGTTCCTTCTTAAATCTATTCATATGTAAGTCTTTAATACTGTCAGGTATGCTATTATAAATTTTTATGGCCATGAAGTGCACATTTTTTTTATACAGCTGGACTTTACATGTCGGTATAAATAGTTTACGAGCATTTCTTGTGGATCTATGTTTATCGTCTATGTTTAACTTAAAAAGATGTGGGTATTTTTTCACAAAAATTGAAATCTCTCGAATATACATGCAAGGCAAAGGGAGTATGTTATTTTTTTTGAACAAAGGCTTACAACTATCAAGTGGTTTGGCGTAGCAAATAGCTCTTAAACATTTCTTTTGTATTTTAAAAGCCCTGTGCATTTCTACAGAATTGCCCCATATAATAAGACCATAAGACAGATACATGTCACTGATTCTCACACAGAAATGGAAACATCTGAATCTGACGAATAATTATTGTGAAATAATATATGTTAATTAATATTTGTTAATTAATAAATTATTAAATCTTAAACAAATCCTTTTTTTTTGTTGGTCCAAATGTTGTGAACTCCTGAACACTTGTTTACAAAATTTATAGCTTCTCGTGACGGGGACTTTAGACATATTTTTGTCAGTACCCTGTGGTACCCTGATAGATCTAGACATTATAATAAATTTATGTGTAACACTAACCAATGTCACATACAGGGTAAGTTTGAAAGGATCGGCCATTTTTAATTAAACGGGCTTAAATGGTATATTTCAAATATTATTACCAAATCGTAATATTTACTTTTATAAACATTCATTTAAAACAGTCGCAAAAATGCTTCACTTGTCACGCTACGTCGTACCTAGTACGAGTCATGACGTCACCAGCCTGCGAATGCGATTGCGGTTTGGTGGGGACCAGATTTATGCTTTATTTTATGTTATTTTGTTTTATGTGTTGTTATAACTATGCATCTAGTATATTGCGTTTGATAAAAAATTGTAAATTTATTTTTTATTTAAATTTTAGTTTTTTCATAGATTAATTTCGAACCGTTTCTTAAAATTTGGCTGGTGCTGTAGATGTTACCCTGTATAGTCAATAGGTTTTTATCGCAGCGCAAATTCTAGCCCTGTCAACCTATGAAAAATAAGAAAGAAAAAAAATTATATGCAGAATATGAGTGTTACAAAGATGTCACAAAGTTATTTAATGGAACTCTTACATATTCTACCAATATTTGATATTTTCCATCGTCGGCGCTTGGTAAAACTTCCAAATATCCAAAGAAACACTTGTACTGTTTTACGTATCACTTACAATTTATTATTTTATCATCATACAGCATCATCAGGGCTAGAACTAGCCCTGATGTTGCTGTCATAAGTGAAAGTGATACGTAAAACAGTACAAGTGTTTCTTCATTTAAACATATGGATATTCTAGCAACTTGTGGTGTGTAAATATGTTACTTGGTGTTGAATTGTGTTGATGAAATAATACGTCAATTTGGAAGATCGCATCTAAAGGTTAAAGGAAAAAAGGGCTCATTAATTTTTTGATTGTTTTGAGTAGTGAAAGGTTTAAAAAAAATATGTTTTTTTTGGGGATAAAAAGATATAGACTACAAAGAATGTGTTTTTATATACAACAACTGATATCGGCACGGTTTGACGAGGTTTCAATGATAGTAAAAAGCATTTTATTGTTGGTTCTTAATCTAATGAGAGCGTTTTTTTTTGACAAGTTTTCTTTTTTTAATTATTTTTTTATAAACATTACTCGAAATCAACTTGTTTTTTAAGTTTTACAATAACAGGTCCTGTTTAGCAGTATTCCCCAAAGTGGGCGATAACGCCCCCTTGTGGGCGCTGGAAGCCTAGAAAGGGATGGTAAAGTTATTAAACTACAAGCGAGACAAATATGTTACTTTTGAAGTTTTTGAAAAAAACGTGGAAGTCTGGATCGATTTCGATAGGTTTCTAGATGGTTTACAAAACACAATTGGAGTCGTTAGGGGTTGGCATTGCTGTTGGTATATCACGAAATTGAGACAGTACGAAGCACAGTTACGAAATTTACCCGATTTTCTTGTAATAATTTCAACCTTCCTAACATTTAATTTTAAGGATAAATTGTTTTATTTACTGACGTATTTGTCCTTGTGTGTCACATAAGGGTAAACTTATTGTGAAATGTGCATATTCCGTCGTAAGTACAAACTTATTTCTGCCTGTGACTTTGATCGCGTGGGCGACATCCTTCATTTTTTGGGGTTTTCCAGGTTTTGCTGACATCAAACGGTAATGCGTTGACTTGACTTGAAGTTGACTCTGGCTCCGTCTGCATTTATATCACACTAATATTATAATTGTGAAAGTTTATTTGTATGGATGTTTGTCCGTCAATCACGCAGAAACTACTGAACGGATTTCGATGAAATTTGGTAAACAGATAGGGTATGAGCTGACTTGGGTGATAGAATACTTCTAACCCGATTAAATGCTCGAAATGAGCGAAGCCGCGTGCGGAAAGCTGGTAAAAAAATAACACGGTCCCCAAAAACAAAAAGAAATGATATCATCGTTAAAAAAACACACTTAGCTATCACTATGAAGTTGTATTTATGTGGGCTCTTAATTTTTAAAGAATTTTGCGAACAGCCCTGGCTTCACCCCTAAGCTTAATATAATTAAAATGTTGAGTTCTTTAGTACATATTGCTAGGGTTAATACATTTATTCCAATCATTTAACACAGTTATATAATGAGATTTTATCGTTACAATATACCCGATTCAGGTTTATATCGATCATGGTGACCAAAAAATCCACACATTTTTTGTGAAATAATTCTTTGGCTCATTTCGCAATATTTGCTCTCAGTCTAAAAATTAAATAAAGGGTACAAAAGTTCTGAAAGTTTTGGGGACAGTCTAATTGACAAAGATTGTCAGAATGAGTACCTACTCAAGAAATTTATTAAGTATTTAATTTTTTTTTATTCAGTAAATTGTTTTTTTTTTATTTCCGAAATTATGCAGTGTTGAGTGTAATTTTCTTAACGGTATCTACCTAATAATGTGCAGTCGTTTTTACAGGTAAAAGCAATTTCCAACCTCTTATATTAGTAAGCAAAACTAAAAAAATAAATGCACACTGAAAGCACCAAATTGTAATTTTCTAGTGAACTACAAATTCAATCGGATGCTAAATAGGCTCATATAAATAATGATTTTAGTTGTATCAAATATGAACAAATAAAGGAATTTGCTTCTCATGTTTAAAAATATGAGTAAATTAATTTCAAAAATAAATTTGAGTGTTTGGGACTCGAACTTTGACTTACATTTTCTCCCAAACTGGTATACCTACCTACTGAGCATGGTGGAAGTTTCACTCTCGCTGTTAGTGTTGGTTGGCTTGCAAAATAGCCCTAACATTCGTTTACCTCTTCTATAAAAAAAAAACATTTTGACCACAGGACAAATTATCTGTAACATAATATATGGCCCAGTTATATCTCTTACCATCAGGATAACTATTCGTTGAACTCTCACTTGAAATTGGTAGAGTTTCATTAGGATCAAAAATGGGCGTGTCCGATTTTAAGGTAAAAACACTGGAATGTGATAAAAGTACTTTTTATCCTCGTAAAAGGGAAGCATAGGCTTTCTGTCACTAACACTGACAGGTGTCAGCAGTGGCGTAGCGTGGACTAATATATATACATGGGCAAAACGAGGCCCCTTCTTTCGTTCCTAAAACCAACCCAAAAACTTTATCTTATGCTTATATCATTACGCTATAGTCTTACCAAACATGATTTGATACTTGACTAATAGTAAAAAAAAATATAATTCCTGCCGCCATAACGTCATGACGTGTTCCAGTTCCGAGGGTAAGGTAGCCGGTTAACTTACTTTTGCTCGAGGCTTAACATCTCGGTCTCAGGTTGGCAACGCACCCTTACCACCTTTGGTGTCTCTAGGCGGCGGGAATTTCTTACCATCAGGAAATCCGTTTGCTTGTTTGCCTTCCAATGTTATAAAAAATAAAAGCGCTACAAGAGACGGATAGGAGAGTATTTAAAACAAATACATTTCAAAAAAGGTTTCATTTTTATTCTTCTCTCTAGAACAGTGTACCTACTGTACCTACTGACTTTTTAAAAAGTCTATTAATTTATATTGTTACAAAAGTAATGTTCTTCTGCTTTTTGCTTTACAAAAATCCTCTAATAAGGACTTTTAATTGATTTTTGCAGCTGAATTCTGCTTCTGTTGAGTATTGCTAAAGCAGACAGTCGTTCCTGCTTCATGCTGTTCTTAGGTAGATTTTAATGATTTTAATTTAGAAAAATTTTTTTCTGAGGAAGCTGTACTTACAGGCATAGTCAACATAATTTTGTTCACTTTTCTGTATCTGTTAATTATAACAGATACAGTGAGGCCAATATTTTTCGGGATTTTATTTAATGTATAAATAAACAAAGATTTTAAATCAGGTAGTGCGAGGCCCCTTTAGGTGCGAGGCCGTGGGCGAAGGCCCACTTTGCCCACGCCTAGCTACGCCACTGGGTGTCAGGATGTGGTAGAGTTTCGCAGCAAATCGCCCAGATTAGTATTACCAACGCCTGTGCTTTACCTATTTCTGCCGCCATAACGTCAGTGCTTGCCGGTGACGGGTTCCGGTTCGGCGGGTTAACTAGTAAACAAAACTATTTGCGCAAGGCCTAACACCCCGGCCTCAGGTTGGCAACACACCATTACTAGCTTTGGTGGCCATAGGCAAGGTGATTTTTTATAATTAGAAGATTGTTTGCCGACCAATATTATATCGAAATACTTAGTCTAATAAAATTAATTAAAACTGCTACAGCCAAATTTGTAATATTGAAAATGGAACAAACACACACTTTTTTGCATTTATATTATTAGTAGGGATATTCAACAATATTGGTATTGCACTTATAAAATCTTTAAATTTTTAATGTTTGTCTTATACGATGCACTTTTGAGGTTATCAAAACGAGGTTAAGATCTGAAGTGATTTGTTTATTTCCACGATCATCTTCGTGTATTTTTTTTAATAATTAAGACTTCTATTTTCTTATATTGGAAGTTAAAAAAGCAGTCGCATTTCCTGATGTTAAGAAATTCACGCCTCCTAGAGACACCAAAGGCGGTAATGGTGCGCTGCCAACCTGAGGTCGGGATGTTAGGCTTCGAGCAAAAGTAAGTTTACCGGCTACCTTACCCTCCAAACCGGATCACGTCATGACATTATGGCGCCAGGAATAGGTAAGGCGGTGGTACCAATCCGGGTGAGTCGCTGCGAAACTCTACCACCTAGTCAGATGTCATGGCGTTAGTGACGGTAAGCCTATGCTCGCCTTTTACGATCTGCCTGGCAAAGGAAAGCAGTTAATCTATTGTGCAAAGGAGCCCGGACCAACACGGGGAAAAATGTAGTACTTAATTAAATCAATATGGACCTATCTAAGTAGTAATTAAATCATTATGGACCTATGCTAATATTTTTGACAAAACCTTCCATATAGAAAAGAATTCTTAGAAAAGGCGGAAAAAACTATTGCTTACGAGTAATTAATTCCCAATATAAAAATCCCTACTACTTCAACCAAATGAACACTTATCCTCCTACCCAAGAAAACGTCATGCAGTCTTGTTCTGAATCTCAACCTAATAGTAGGGCTACTTTTGAATTTCATCGGATATGTCATTTTATGTACTCTAAAACACAATACTGGCGACTTATTAACATTCAGTTAATAATAAATAACCAATATTTTTATCAGATTCGTTGAATTATTTTAGAATTAAATGTTAATAAACCTCTAATACTGTGTTCAAGAGTACCTAAAATGACACCCGTTTCCAATTTTCAATTTGCATGAAATCGAGATTCAGGAGTAACCCTACAGACTCTAAAAGATGGATTTTTATTCTCTGATTACCCTACTGATGTAAGCGAGAATCACTATCAGGAAAAACGTTAGGTATTCACATTAAATTACAAGTGTTAATTCTGTGCATCGTCTAAGAGTAAGACATCATTAATAGATACCAAAGATGTTACTAGAATGGAATGGGCAACTCGGATTGGGCAGCGTTCGGGAAGCCAAAGGGTATTCTCTTGTCCAAATGACCGCAGAGCCTAAAGTAGAAAGTATTCGACCAGTGTGTGTTACCGATGGTGATATACGGAACTGCGACTTGGCCTTTAAAATATGTGGACCTCTTAAATAAACTCAAAGTAGGTACTATGGAGAGAGCTAAGCTCGATGTTTCTCTGCGAGATATAATCCGTACCTAATTCGGTGATCTGCAAGAGAACGAGAGTAACCGACATATTCCAGAGGACCAGCAAGCTGAAGTGGCAATGGGCAGACCACATTGCTCGCAGAACCGACAACCGCTGGGGAAGAAAGGTTCTCGAGGTGTGCGTTACCCCAGCTAGAAAGTAGAACCTAGACTGATATGAGTGGGACAAATAATTAGTGCTCGATGTGCTGTAAATGTGCGTCGAATAAAACATTTGTGCATGTTGTCGTTTTGGAAATAAACGGAAAAAACACTTCCAGCTGGGGTAACGTTACCCCAGCAAGAAAAATCTAAACTAATTATCGGAGAGTTAAAAAATGTATATGAGCAGAGAGCACAAATTTGTGTTAACAAATAAATAACAAATAGGTGTTAACAAAAAATTAGTGCGTTTAGTCAAATAATATGTAAGATAAATATCTAGTGTGAAATATTTCGCATTATGTAAATATAAACAAAAATCGAAAGAGCAACGTAAACTCTGGTTATCCGACCAAATTCAAATGACTACAAAAAAGCGGCGTTTTTATACACACTAATGACCTTCTTAACTTAACTCATTAACCGATTGAAACTTAATACGCCCGAGTACACTGAAAGTCGAAAATTGTAATAATTATTGCACAAATCAAGAGCTATTTGTGCGTGTTTATTCCACATGCGCACATATAATAAGTCTTTGAGATACACGATTTTGCAAAACGTTACCGCAGCAGGAAACGCAATATCTCGAAAACCTGAAGACGCACAAATTTTATTTTTAGCGCACAAATTTGCACAAATTTGTGCTCTCTGCTCATATACATTTTTTAACTCTCCGATAATTAGTTTAGATTTTTCTTTCTGGGGTAACGTTACCCCAGCTGGAAGTGTTTTTTCCGTTTATTTCCAAAACGACAACATGCACAAATTTTTTATTCGACGCACATTTACAGCACATCGAGCACTAAT
>NJDD01000443.1:492003-506974 GCA_002245505.1 Calephelis nemesis
AACTTTTTGTATGTGTTCTAGGGAATTCGAGAATGGTTTAGATTCACAATTTGGTCCACTGGAAAATGTTTTTTTAAATTATTTTTTTAATAATAAGTAGTTGATGATTTGATGTCAAGCGATACGAAGTTTGCTGGGTCAGCTAGTTTAATATGTAATATTCTCCATCAGAAATACTAAAAATCACACTAGCTACGCTACTTATTGAAATTATGTGGGGCTGTGACTAATAAATTAAAACTGTTAAATCACTCAGGTTCTATCCGAAGGTAGTCTCTCTGAAACTAGTCTGTTTGTATGAATGTGAAGGAAGCTGGGCAGGTCTATAAGGTTTGTTACATTTGGCAGTCGACGCACTCGCTCAGTGCACTGTGAGCTTTTTTAACATGTACATATATATCTCTCTAGGCGGCGTGAATTTCTTACCATCAGGAAATCCGTTTGCTTGTTTGGCTTCCATTGTCATAAAAACCTTTTAAGACTCAAGTTTGCTACCGTGTTGTACATCATTTAGTCTTCTGGCCATTAGTACCTAGTACCTACCTACTGTTATTTTATGTGCTTAAATTATAAATAAGTAGAAATATTTAAGATTGCAAAATCCTTAAAGATCCACAGGTGTTTTAAGATCCCGGCCATAAGATAGTCTACCGGCAACATCTACTTCATCTATAAGCAGAGATTAGTTTGAGATTAAAGATAAGATTAGCAGAGATTGTCTTTGCTTTAGGCGAAGTTTGTTTCTTACCATCAGGAGAACCGCTTGGTTGTTTTCTATCTTGATACTTAATACCTAAAACGTATTTACCTACATTGACACGACAAATTGTTAGGGATGAAACGGTAGGAGTAAATTCACGTAGGTACTCGATACTTTTCTCCGATACCAAGTACATTTTAGTATTGATACTTTGAATTGAAATATCGAGTAGGTATCGGAAATTAAAATAATGTAAGTAGATATGTTTATTTTTTAACATTGAAAAAGAAGTTTATCGTAAATTGAAGCTTCTGAACGTATCCTAGGCTTAGTTTTGTGTAGTTAGCAGCAGTGGCAGTTGACAAGCTTGCTTGTCTACACCCGAAAAAAGTTTAAACGAAAGACATTTACAAAATATTTTGATTTTTTTGAGCAGCACCACGAAAACGGACTTTTTTCTTAATATTTTATACTAGTGCTTACCCGCGACGCTCATGGTCGGGAGACACTCAAAAATTATTATTTTATGTTAGAATATTATTAGTACTTTTTTTATAAAGAATACCAATACTTGTTACGGTTTTCACTCAAAATTTTCCAAAAAACGATACGATAGTAGTAATTATCGATACCCCAGTAGTATCGTTTCATCTCTACATATTAGACGCACCTACCTTTTGTGATAACTGAAGACATCTATACACATAAATCCGACTTGTTTGTTACACTTTTATAGCAGATATTTATATAATATAGCAGATTATAGCTTAGTATGATAACACACAACTCCCCTGATGAAAAGTAATGTTATACTTAGTCAAAGATAGAGTCGGTGGAGTTACCCTAAGCCAGAAGCAGCCTAAATACCTCTTGCTTTGAAAAAGCACAAATTGTAATTCTCATTACTTTTCTATAATCTTTCTGTTTTTCTTTTTTTTGTTCAAGACAGATTTTAAAGATATTAGGATTAGGACCTGTCGAGTGGCTACGTATACGCCTCACTACACCGGCCAACAGCGAGGCTCGGGTTCGATTGCCGAGCATTTACATGCATTTCTGGGTCTAAGTATCTCTTTAATTTATTTAGGTATCTATTTATGTATTTCTATGTATTAGTATCGTTTACTAACACCCATAACGCAAGCATATAATTGACTTACTTTGGGGTTAGATTAAATTTGTGTAACTTGTCTAGGAATATTTGTTATTATTATTCTTGAATTAGTCTTAGCGTTGAAAAGAAGAATAAATAAATGTCCTATTAATAAATATCCTAATAAATATTTTTTATAGTGAAAGTAGGACATCTGTCGGAGCGGTTAGTTTATGTAAATCAGTCTGATGGAAAGAAAGGTTTTGCGACACGTCTGCGTCGTAGCGTTAGTTGGTTTTAGAAGTTAGGGTAGCCGTTGCATTTAATTACACATGAGACTCAACATGTCATCTTCAAGTTGGCAAAGCGCCATTAGCAACTCTGTCTACAGGTATCTACAGGCGACGTGTACTTTTTACTATTAGGAAATCTGTCCAGTATTAAATTCAATTCAAAAAAAAAATAAGACGAAAACATAATATTTCTTTAATTGTTACGTTTAAACTACATTTGCTTATTGTACGAGCTCAGCACGTACATTTATCATATGCTTAAGCAAGGTGCAGCTTCAGCAGGTTTTCAATGTGCGGCTGCAAGCCACGGCATCATTCATTACCAAAAATATCATTAGTTCGTATCAGACTCGCGTCTGGCGGACTCAGTATCATATCATTATCAAATCACTAATCAAATAATCAATCACTCAATTAATTTAATCATTTAATCAGCCGTGTGCTATCATCAATCATTAAATAAATAATCTATAATTTTGATATAATTTAATCATAGTTTAAAATATAATGAATATCAGTACGTAATTATATAATTATTTACAAGTTTAAAATCTTTTTCATTTTTATTTAATTTCTTATAATTATCATCAAAAGTCTGTAGGAAGCTTGCGAAAGCCCCTACACTTATATTATAAACAAAATTTGTTTAATTATAGCAATGATAAGTTGACGAAGCCGTAGGTAATTAGGTATTAGCTTACACATATTTAAATTCTGTGAGACTGCCTAAATCTTATTTTATGCAAGTAAACAATAAAAACTCATAAACGACTAATAAGTAACTGAACAGTTTGGTGGTAATACATTTTTAAAAATTTTCGTCGGAATGTAGCAGTGATTATTATTTGGCAGTACACGAAAAAATGTCTAAAAGTATAACGGTCGCAAAAAAATGGTTGTACAAAAAATGATACTTAGCTGACTTTTCAATACAAACGTTCGATATTTGAACTCAGCGCGCGAAACACTTTTTGGCTGTCTTTGTCAAATAATGCCATTTTACAAAAATATGAGGAAATTTGATTAAAGTAATGTGGTGACTTGTGAGGCTTTTTCTTTGAATAAAAAAGAAATAGGTATTAAATAAAATATTGAAGTAATAAAGTAATAATAGTAATGACAAAGTTTATGAAAAGCAGTCTTTGGATACAACCGTTATTATTACACGTGAATGTCTCTGCCAAAATTACATTTGGTGCGTCAAGGTTATATTGTTGGGGTTTCCGTTTGGATCACTAAAGGGCTGTGACGGTTAACTTTCAAGGACACGAAATTAGAATCGTAAGAAGTTCCTTACAGGGTTTTAATAGAGCAGCGTTTGTCACGGAGCTCGAAGGAAGTAAGTACTTATGGTTTTATTTTTAATCGTATCTCTCGTATGATCTTTACTTTAAATGTATGTTTTTAGAATTTTACTAGAATAAGATGGTTTAGACTGCCTATGTAGCCTAGCGGTCCAGGTGCATGATCTGACTTCATGAGGTCCCAGGTTCGATTCCCGGGTCGGGCACCAAAAAGAAAATGCGATTTTTCTAGTTTTCTAATAAAAAAATGTTGCTCGGGATTTAATGTGTCCTCTGTTGGCGATAGGCTTGCCACCTGTCTCATTGTGGGACTTAGTGTCTTCGGCTAGTAGTGGAAGACCTGGTTGTGCCTCTGCCTACCTCTTATGTGCGTGAAGATAGTGAGTTTCGAGTGAGTTGTGATGTCATTTCATTCTCCTGAGGAAGTCACTTTAAAGATTTTTTTACCTTTACCTGAGGCCGGGATGTTAGGCCTCGAGCAAAAGTAAGCTTACCGGCTACCTTGCCCTCCGAACCGGAACTCGTCATGACGTTATGGCGGCAGGAATAAGTGAGGCGGTGGTACCGATCTGAACGAGTCGCTGCAAAACTCTACCACCCAGTTAGATGTCACGGTGTTAGTGACGTTAAGCCTATGTTCGCCTTTTACAGGCTGCCTGGCAAGAAGGCAAAGGATTCCGGGCCAACACGGGGAGGATAAGGTAGTCAGTAAACTTACTTTTGCTCTAGGTCTAACATTCTGACCTCAGGCTGACTAAGCACCATTACCACCTTTGGTGTCTCTAGGCGGCGTGAATGTATTACCATCACTTATAGGTGCTCAGACACTATCTGAAGGACGTGTCAAGGGTTTCTGAAGCCAACATGTTTGTCTGAAAAAGAATGTGGAGGAAGCAAGGCAGGTCCATATGAATAGCGACATTTGACACTTATCACTCTGCATACCGCTGAAGGGACTTGTCAAAGAGTTGTTGTATGTGTACACAAACGTTTGTGTGTATGTGTAATATATAAAAGTACAATAAAAAGTATTTTTATCTTTAATAATTGCAAAAAATCTTGAACTTTTTATAACGAAGTATCACGTCGGATAATAGTTGTATGCATTATTTATCATTAATCTATTTCTAACGATCGATGACCGTAAAAGAATTATCGAAGGTCTGAATCATTTTGGCCTTTGGCATCAAGACAAGTTTGGTAATCGTGTTGGTAAACACCTTGACCGATTTTGGCTGCAGGTATATCCTGAACGCAAACGTCATCGACATTTTTGATTTGAAAAGAAAGCCATAAATTACCCCTACTATTGTATTTAATTATGTAATGCTCAAATAACTCTATTCGATTTTACTATAAGGTAGAGCAGACTAAATATGAATGTGAAGTTTCATTATTTTTTAAATATGTTATGACAATATAGCTTTGAGTTTTTAATTTTAAATTTTCGCTAATAGTTTATGTAGATAAATTTCAAATTTTCATCGTTGTAAGTTCTCTTAGTTCGTGCGTTACGAAAGTAAATGTAGGCACTCGAAATATTTCGTGATTATAATTATTTGACTTTCATTTTGGAAAGAGAATACTTACCTAAATGTTTTATTTTTTTTATTCATTACCTACAAGTTTGTTAAAATAGTCTAACAATATATATAACAATATATATTAAACATAATGTGTCTGTCTGTTTAAAGTGTAAAAGTGTAATAAATATTGGACTCTATGTTATTTATGTCTATATATTCAAACTTGTTTTTTTTAACTTATGACTGTAAATACAATATACTAGTTGTTTAATATTTAAGCGGTTAATAAATAATGCGGTTTTGGTACCCTTGAATATTTTTTATTTTGTTTAAAAAAGTAACGGGACGATTTTTTTTTCAGATAACTGTTACAACATTAAAGTGTAATGTTATAATGTAGTATGCTGTGCTTTATTATACAAAGTGCATCCAATCGATTAAATATGAAAGCCTTGGCAAATTCTGAGTAATAAGAGTGGATATACAGTGGTGTAAACATTATTTGTAAAATTTGTCTAGAAGATTAACAGTTTATCCAGTACAATAAATAAATACAGATAAAGATTACGTTTTTTAAACAAAATAGATTTCCTCTTAATTGTAAGTTTTATTAATCATAACTGTCAGTTTCGTAAATAATTAATGTGAAACGCTAAGTACAAAGTCGTGGTCACACTGTTTGAGTTTTAAACTTCCTGTCTATGTTGATGGTTGGCGATAAGACCTCCATTTTGTACATGTGATTATTTTTTAAATGTTGTGTTTATGTTTATCATCCTTTTAGTTCAAATGTGAAAAAAGTGGGTACTTACCTACAGAATTTGTGGATGACAAATAGTTAAAGAAGCTCCTGTATAAGTTATGCGTGTACGAAAAATACATGGGATTTTACTGTATTATACAAAAAGTGCCAATCGATCGAGAACTCGAGGTAGTGGTATGTCGACGCGTTGCGTTGAAAGGCTCGGAGGCTCGCTTTCGTTGTTTACGGGGAGAAATCTGAGACCGGTCTCACTCGTCAGTCCCGCGCCTTCTGTTGACTTGATATCGCGTGTATCTTCAACTTTATCACTTATTATTCGTACAAAACTGTGAATATTTACCGTACCGTGACTTAATAGTGTTGTGCAAATCTGTGATTTATAAGTGTCTGTTACATTACTGGGTTTAAAGTTTATAATCGAATAATAGCGGTAATATTTAGGGACGCCAGCGTCTTTCAATCTTAGAAAGGAAACCACTCGCTGTTGGCATCTCAAATAACTTCTGCTCAAACATGTGAGTACGTTGGAACTGTTATAACTATGTACCTAAATAAATACCACAAACTGACTGACACAAAAAGAGGTTTATTGAAAACATTTAAGATAAGATTTGTTTGATGTTTCGTCATGTTTAGAAGTTGTTAGGTACTTTAAAAAGTTGAAACCTATGGCATATAATTTCGTTCAAAAGATATTTTTTATGTTTAATTTTGAATATTGTTCCTGAATTAAAGTAAAAAACAGACGATTATTATCGTTTACTAATAAAATTATCACTAAATGTTTAACATCAAAAGAATATTGCTACATGATATTACTTTAAATGTATTTAACATAATATACCTATCTCATATTTAGTGTACTAAATATAACATAGATCTTTATACCTAACAACTATTTTAATTTATAATAAGTAGAGTACACGGTAAAATCCTATTCCGGTAAAACTTCTATATAATAGAGTTCAACGAATGCTTCGTAACATTTCCTTGCAAAATTAGATAGGTACCTACATCGTTTTTTTTATGTAAGAGTATAGCGAACAAGCACACGGCTTCCCTGAGGGTAGAGACCAGCGTGGCTATGGACACCATAGACGTTACAGGTGCGTCGTTGTCCTTTGGCTGGGATTTTAGGCCTGTTGTGCAAGTCTGAAAACTACTCGTAGTATCCTTAACCAACTTAACTGTAGATACGAATTACCTACGACTATGATATCTACTTATGGGGGAGCAAAGCAAGCCTTTGTAGTCGTCGAAATACATTTTTTTTAAGTTTTTGCCAATAAGCAAGCGGCCTGTTGATGGCATACCGTTACCTTAAGACACTAAAGTTGCGTACATCTGAGACGTCGGTAGATCGATAGGTTTAAAATGGCCAGGATTTTAGGACATGTATGTGAATCTACCCACTAGTCTACCATTTAGCATAAAACTCGACAATGGCGAGCACTGATGTTATTTTGTTAAGAAAAGGCGGTGGTACGAATCTTCGAATCGAAGCTGCTGCACAGGACTCTACCTCCTAGTTCTAAAAATATGATACTTATACGTTATGCTACGATCATCTAGTAACAATTCAAATATCCCCTAGCATATGCTACAACACTTATAAGGGGAATGGTATTCAAGAGCGAATTAAAATATAGTTTTCTTTAAAATCTAAGAATAAAACAGGAACATAATCATCATCAAATCTATTAAAATATGAACAAAAATTTGTTTAAATACCTAAATAAAAATTTCAAAGTAATATTAATTACTAGCGGCTCGCCCCGGCTTCGCAAGGGTACAGGTATAAAATAAACCTTCTTTAATCACTTTATCTATTAAAAAAAACCGCATCAAAATCTGTTGCGAAGTTTTAACGATTTAAGCATACATAGGGACAGAGGAAGCAACTTTGTTTTATACTGTGTAGTCAGTAAATACTTGAAGAAAAAGCTTGATAAAAATACTAATCGATTAATTTCAAAGTGATCAAAAGTCACGTGTCATTTTTTATGGCAATGTTTGCATATTTTGGCTTAATAAAATAATACTTATTGCTTGGTTTCAAATTACTTGTATACATAAGATTAATGTTAACCGGTACACCGATACCACTAAACTATCCCGTTACCGTTACGGAGTAATTTTGTTTTAAACACACAGCGCAACTTTCACATTTAAATATAATAAATATTTATGTACCACGACGTTGAAAAAATATCTCTTGGGATTCCAATTCTCTTAAATTATTTTACTAGCGACCCGCCTCGGCTTTGCACGGTTATGAAATCTTCAATACCTTCAATTACTTTATCTATTAAAAAAAACCGTATCAAAATCCGTTGTGTAGTTTTAAAGACTTAAGCATACAAAGAGGCATAGGGACAGAGGAAGCGACTTTGTTTTATACTTTGTGATATTGTTAAAAAAATATAATATCTAAACAAATTTCTGTACAACACTAAAAAAATACTGATTTAATTATGTCTGTCTTCTGTCGACCTCTAAATAAAAAAAAACGATGCTCGATTCGATTGCATATTTTTTAATATGTGCTTTTTAAAAACTTTTAAGTGGATAAACAAATTTTAATGATTCTCTATAGGTGTTGCTTGAACGCAGGTGTTTTTAACGAGTAACAAATTTATTAGCCTCAAAATAAGCTAATTAATGCTGGTTTATACCTATAAATGACACTAATACACCGAAATACATTTTTAAATATCTAAATAAATGTAATAATAGCCAGAAATACTGACGTAAGTATATTTTGTTAATTAATAACTAAATGTGTTGGTAAGCGCATAGCTTTTAAACGACGGAACCGATTTGGCTAATTATTTTCTGTTGTATTAGTTATTGTCAGAAGAAGGTTTTTATTAAGAGAAACACCGAGAAAGTTATGAATGGAAAAAATATACTTATTTTTTTTTATACAAACTGAACGCGCGAAACGAAGTTCGCCGAGACAGCTAGTAATATTTTGAAATTGTGATAAAAAAAACATTCAGCTTTGTATGTTAGAATGAAGTTATAAACTTCTAGATGGTGAAGTGTGGTGTGTCGCCCGGTATGGTTCTGGTAGAGTAGTACGCGAGTCCTAACATATCGAAGCACCAGTAACATCCATGGTGTCTTTAGGCTACGTTTATTTCTTACTATCAGGAGGGCCGTCAGCTTGTTCGCTATGTTATAAAATAACAAATTAAACGTAACTCTAAAGTTAGAAACTAAACTAAAGCAAAAAAAATGAAGCTTATCAAATATATAAATAAATAAATATCTATTAAAAGTATAAATATGTGCTATGATTTAAATATATATAAATATTGAATTTATCTATGTAGTAGAATATGTTGTATGCCTAAATATCTTTATAATAACTTTTTAACATACGTTTTTCGCAAATAAAAAATTTTCATTTTCATTAATTTCATTCTTAATTTTTCAAAATTAAAATAACCACCGAAAAAGCCTACGTAGCTAAAAACCATCTAGATCTCATCAGCTTTCAAACAAAAAAAAAACACACCGGAATCTCCGTTCAAAAGTTATGATGGCACAGACAGAAAGACACACACATATCAAACTTATAACACTCCTTGTTTTTTGTCGGGGGCTAAAACTTATTAGACCTCGGAGAAAAAGAGACTGCTTTTTTCCGGTATCTTAATAAATTAATGTGGATAGGCCAAATAACTAAGCAGGTGAAGCCCGGGGCAATAGCTAGTATGAAATAAATGTATATGATACGGATTATTGCTTATGCATATTTCATTACGGAAAAAATCGAAATAGAAACTTACCAATAAAAAGCTAGTTTTAGATACGAATGGTACATATGTAATTAGAAAGTGCATTTTACGAACGAATACAATATTTTGTAGAAAAAAATTCAAGCTTGAATTAAATACAATGCTAACTTATAAAGTTTTATATAAGTATAGCGCTACAGAAAATCTGTGGTGTAACGCTCGCTGACCGCATTCGTAATAATGAGATCCGAGAAAGAGTGGGATTGAAAGAAAGTGTTAGTGTTAAAATGCGAAAGGGCATGCTCCGCTGGTTCAGAAAAGAATGACAGATGAAAGATTGACAAAGGAGATATTGACATTCCACGATCAGATCACTCGGATTTTATCAGAGGGTGGTGTCAAGAGTCTCCGAAACCGGAGTGTTTGTATGAAAAGGTTTGTATGAATGTGTAGCAAGCCAGACAGGTTTGACAGGATCGTGAGGTCTAGCACTCCATACTCTCTGCCTACCCCATAAGGGACTTGGTCTGAAGATATATATGTATGTATGTAGGAAAATATCTCGGGGAATGTCTCAGCAGGTTTTCCAGTTTAATATTTTTATGATAATTTCAAGTTAATAAAATGTAAACATTGTAGATACTCAGGTGTGGCCTTAAGGCGAAATGCGATTGGGCGGCCGCCCCGGGGCGCCGGCTACTTAAGAGGCCCATACTTTAGATATTTACTTCTCCTAAATTTTTATTCATGTTTAAATTGCCTAATCGCCACTGTGCTCTAGCGGTTCAGTTGTCAGACTGCATGAAGTCCAGGGTTCCATTCCGTTCCATTTTTAAATTTTCTAATACAAGAAACGTTGCTCGGAATTGGATATATGCCCGGTTAACGATAGGCTTGCCACTTATCACATTGTGGGACTTAGTGTCTTTGGCGGCTAGTCGTGGGTGCCCTGGTTGTGCCTCTGTCTACCTTTTCGGGGATATGGGCGTAAAGACACTTTTTACTTTACTTTTTATCTTTAAATTGAACAAACAAGTGGCTATCCTTATCCGTACCATCATCTACATACAACATAATATGTGTTACTGGTGTGTCGTTATTTTGTTGTTGAGATATTATGAGGTCACGTAAGCAAGTCTACCAGCTACTTCACGCTATAGAATAGAACACTGTTACCATGGTGATGGCGGCCGCATTCCGGGCGAGTTTCTGTCCAGCACCTACCACCTAGTTACGATTCATGATCAGTAAACTTCAAATATCAAAACAAAACAAAAGTACTTAACCAAAATCCTTATGAATACATAATTTTTTCATTATTTTACTCTTTTTATTTTTTCGCGTTGGTTTGAATTGTATTTAGTGACACCATACGTAATCCGCCCCGGTTGCTAGAAGTGATGAAGCCGGCACTGTATAAACTTTTAAAATTATAGAAGGAAAAACATAACATGTGTGACTAGCAGATAATTATGCGAGGCACAAATATTTGAACTATTCTGATATTCGCCAAATGTTGCCAGATTCACGGTATTTGTCGTAAAATCTCGTATTTTTGGGAGAATACGGTCTACGGTAATGAGCTTACACGTCAGTTTGCAATTTACTGTATATTTGGGTACATTCAGTAACTAGTACTAAACACCAGTTTATTTTTAAAATAAAAGCGAAATCTAAAGCAAGGTAGGTATAGGGTAGGTAGCTAAGGTAAGGTGTAAGGTTTCTTTTGACAATACTATTTTTGTTATTTTCGTTACTAAGAAAATCTACAAACATCTTAGAAATATGTAACACAGAAAAAGAAAATATAGGTAAGTACGAGTATCTTCACGGTAGTATTTTTCGAGTTCGGCAAAAACACAACTGATTAAAAAGTTTTTAACGTTAACGTTTAATCTATTTTAATACTAGTAGTGGATTTTTATAAAACGTTATGGTAACAATTTCAATATTTGGCAATATTAGAAGGGCTCTATACTTATGTATACTAGCTGCCTGTTCCGGCTTTGCTCGGACGGTAATTTTTTTATCAGAAAATTGAGATGTAAGCTATCTTTTATCTCAAGTTGGATGAAAATGCACATGGTGTGCAAATTTCATTGAAATCGGTTAAGTAGTTTAGGAGTCCATCGCGGACAAACATCGTGACAGGAGATTTATGTATATATGTATATATCTATCTAGCGCCCACTATAACTGTTTACAGAGATTTCGCTCACTCTTTAAAGATATTTAGGTCTGATGTAAGCACTTCAGATATCGGAATAAAAAGTAGCGTAGATAAGGAGATCCGTTTCCAAAGTCAAATCTTTCAAGTTTAGTTTAAACATTTACCCCAAACATAAATGAAACGTCAAATAATAAATAAAAATAACTACGCTTTAACTGAACTTTAAACCAAAATGTAAAAATTACATATTTACTACCTATTATTTTTATGTGTCATTTACTACTTAATAGGTTTGAAGTCGGTTCTTTTAACATAGATATTTTTATTTAATACTTTTTATTTTATTGCTGATATGATTTAATTTAGTAAAAATAGACATCGGGATAGGTAAAAGCAGATAAAAAAATGATCATATAATAAAAACTAAACCAACATACATAAAAAAATATACCGGCCGAATTGGGAACCTCCTCGTTTCTTTGAATTCGGTTTAAAAGTGACCCCAGTTAAATTGAATTTTCAATAGCTCAACTTAAACATAAAGGTAAGGTCAAAATTTTCCTTTTTAAACAATTACTATTGTATAATCCGTAAAAATGTACAACGTGTAATGCTTAGGTAGATATGTTAATCTAACATTTTATTTATACACAGAGACATTGTTTTTTAAATACAAATTTCGTAACTTTACTCATACTATTTTTGCGGAAGTTATGTAGTGTATATTTGTATGTATGTTCCATTTTCACTTCAAAACGGCCAAACCTATTATAACGAAGTTTAGCATGGAAATAGATTAAACCTTAGAAAAGGAGATAGGCTATACTATGCTGGTATCTCAGAGATAAATGTGTACGTTCAAACAGTTTGCGTCTTTAGTCAAGCTACTAAATGATACAACGGTATTTGAACTGTCAAGAATCGAATCCTAGCCAATCTAATGTATAACCAAGGTCACTAACCTCTCATCCAACGCACATAACAATCAACGTGGTTGATGGAATTTGTATTTAAAATTTGAATAAATGTAGTATAGCAATAGACCTATTTAATATTCAGTACAGAAGTGCCTATTATGTTAACCCTAGTCGAAATAAGCGTTAATCAACTTTCAGTTTTGTAAAGTTAAGTTTAAGGTTCGAGTTTGAATAAAGTATTTTGCACTATTCAACTCCTGTAGGGTTACTCTTGAATCTCGATTTCATGTAAATTTGAAATTGGCATCCGATATGTTATGTTAGGTACACTTTGACCAACGATACTAGCGAATTATTAACAATTAGTTGATAATAAACATTAAATGATTTAAATCCAGATAAAATGATTTAATTTGCAATTTCCCGCCACAAAATGTGTACGTATTATGGCGTGACAAAACAAACAAAATAGTGCGCTATGAATGAATTGGACTTACCGGAAGCTAAAACTCCCAAATATAACCAGTTTCACCCAACACACACAATTAAACTGTTATATCAGCAACAACAATACACACACCTAAAACTAAAAACTCAACGTACGTTTCGCTTCGTAACCATCAAGAAAATTCGACTGCACTCCACGATACTCCAGTATCTGCTCGACCTTCGTGACCTTGGAATTTTTGGAATTAATTGTCAATAATACGTTAATACTCTGTCCAAGAGTAAGTAGCATGACACATACGATACAAATTTTCATTTTAAATGAAATCGAGATTTAAGAGTAGTCCTACCGAAAGCATTCTATTGTTTTTGTAAATTTACTAAGCGTTGCCCGCGGCTACGCTGTTTAGGTCTCGCGCGGGAATGTGTAAAAATTGGACTATGTCAATTTTCTGCCTGCTATCTCCGCACTAAAATACACTAACATTTTGTTGCGACATAGAAAAAGGACAAACATACTAACGAAAATAGCATTCTAGCCTCAGGTTTGCAATTCATGTTTAACATCTTTGGTGTCTCTAACCTCGGTATTTCTTACAACCAGGAAACTTCTTGTTTGTCTTTCTATAATGTAAAAAAAAATCACGGTTATGTCACAGGCACATTACTTTGATTGTACGTTTTAAAACAATGAACATCTAACCGCTTATTATTCTTTTTGTCGCTGTAGAAAGTGACAAACATGTAACAGTATTTTACTTTTTTTTAAATTTCACATTTTACATAAACTGTTGATTTTTGTAGAAGCCCTCTTTTCAACACTTAAAGTACTTGTATCTCCGTAATTATAAACATGGTCATAAATAATTTGTTTGTATGTTTACAAACATTCAAAGAAATGTATAGTTTTACGTTTGAGATAAGATTTGACAGACGGAAAGGAACGTTTCAGAAACGTCGAGATATAAAAACGGAAAAGATTAACGAGCTTTGGCCCATATCCGAATTAATTAAACCCGCAACTTCCTTCTCCAATACAAAAAGTAAGTAAGTACTTTCACGTCCGTATCTCCGAAAAGTTAGGCAGAGGTACATACAACCACGACACCCACGGTTAGTCAAGGGTATTACTTTCTTCCACATTATAATAGGCGGCAAAACTGCCACCAATACAAATCTCCTAGTTTTCAACATTTAAATTTTAAATTTAACATTTAAATTTGGAAAATTTAGGAATGCTTCTAAGATTTTTCGTTTAGGCTGGGATAAAATGATTCCTTAATAAAGGTCAAAGGGTCCATGCCAAATTGTAAGACGATGTATAACCTCTGTAGATATCAAAGGAAAGGTCAAACAGCCGCTAGCATAGACCGCAATTTACAAACTTGTCTTATGGTGACCATGAACCTATCTTTCTAAAGTTGGACATATTTTAAATGTAAGAGTAGTATGTACATTATTTTTTTATGTATCCGCATATGTATAAATGAACGAATGAATTAAAACATTTAAAATCTGTTTAATAAAACTTATTGATTAGTAAAAAGGCTAGTTTAGTAAAAAAGCTGTATAAATATGTAGTAAGAAACCTACTTTTGTTGATTTATTGTTTAAAAGTTACTGGTTTAACAAAAGCCATAAATAAATATCTTTGGACAAATACCATAAATTGATTTAATATCAAAATAAGGATACTTATTACAAGCTTCGGTTATTGGTGTTAGTCATTGATACTAATACATAGAAATAGTTAATTTGAAACTTCAGTAAATTCAAGAAATACCTGGACCCAAAGAAATACGTGTAGGTATAACCTTGCCTTCCTTTGGGAACTGAAAGTGAATCTCGTATTATTTACATGTATAATATTATGCTAAACTCTTGGCCATTGAGACGTTCCAAATGTGACAGAAAACAAAAATAGGTACTATAACAAAAATTACAATAGGTTTTTATATACTACTAGCCGAATCGGCGTACTTTGTATGACTATACTTAGTCTGGCCATAAAT
>NJDD01000443.1:510063-522956 GCA_002245505.1 Calephelis nemesis
GGGTGGGACTTTGCGTCTTCGGGTTGTAGTAGGAGCTTGATGTACTTCTTCGTGCATGTGGACGTGAGGAAAGTTACTTGCATTTTACACCAGTTTCGAAGACTTAACGCTGTCCTTGGATGATACCTCAGCAATTAGCTGGTGAAATCTACCTTTTTTTACAAATAAAAAATAGTAGTAATAGTAGTACATAGTAGTATCTTCACGCCCATATCTTACAAGCTCAACCAGGTCACCCACGACTGGCCAAAGACACTGATTCCTACAATGTGATAGGTGGCAAGCTTATCGCCAACCGGGCACATATCCAATTCCGAGCAGCATTTTATTAGAAAAACCACTTTCTTTTTATTGCCCGACCCGGTAATCGAGACCCCATGAAGTTAAGTCCACCACATGGATCTCTGCGATTGATTTGAAGTAAAACAAAAGTGAATTATGTACATAGTTTTTTCAACTCTTATTACTTATTTATTTAAATATACGGACATGAAAAGAAATTATTACGGAAATTTATTTATTTATTCATTTGATTTGTTATTCAAGAAAATATTGAGGTTTATCACGATAACTGCATAACTGTTGAATAAAGTTTAAACTAAAAATACTGTTTAAAAACCTTTACCTAAACGGTATTATGGATTACTACTGTTTCTGTTCCAAGAAATATCGGTTTGGTGTTATGCATTAGTAAGTGATTTCCTAAACGTTTTATATAAGAAGTTTTCAACCTTTTCCAAAGAAAGCGAAGGTTGAGAGCCTCGAGTAGTTACTTCACGCCCATATCCCCGAAGAGGTAGGCAGAGGCACAACTAAGACACCCAAGATTAGCCAAAGACACTAAGTCCCACAATGTGATTGGACATGTGCCCGGTTGGCGACAGGCTTGCCACCCATCACATTGTGGGACTTAGTGTCTTCGGCTAGTTGGAGATTTCCCTGGTTGTGCCTCTGCCTACCGTTTCGTGGATATGGGCGTGAATATATTTATTTATTAATTTCAAATCTGATAAGTGTTTTTTTATTTATACCAGCTTATCCGTAAATTTTTGTTCATATTAAATTGAAGTTGGGATTGACAGCGTATATATAATTTGTTAGACAATGAGGACAAATCAATTACATTGGCTAAAACGTTAATTAAATTATCTTTATTCATTCTCAATCAGTAAAAAGTAGCATGTTTCCTCCAAAGCCTAATCTGTTTCTACATTAAAATTTTAAATCGGCTTAAACTGTTTTGACCTGAAAATGTAACGCGCTTATTGTAAACAAACATACAAACTTTCTCATATGTATATATTTTTTTAACATTCTTCCTATGTAGTTTTCAATTTCATTACAAAACAATTTTGGTGAAATGAAGCATATAAACTTATAGCGAAGAACTTAGAGATAAAATACTATGCCAATACTTCACTTCAAAGTGTTTGCGAGCGAGAACTGTATAGATATAGTAGCTTTTACCCGCGACTTCGCCTGCGTAAAATTCGAAGTAAAACAATTTTCCTTCCTTATACCGTGAAGATTTCCTGCTGTCCTTTGGAATATTTAAAATCATGTACTATATTTTTACCTATTGACTTATTACATATTACCAAAGATAATATATTTACAAATCTCTAATATTACCTATTAAGATAGGTAGCCGCTCTTATGTAGTAATAATAGTGAAACTGTGGGCAACATGAAGTGACATTTCAAGTGCAAAAATGTTTACTGTTGCATGTAATTTTGCGTAAAAGCGGCAAAGTGTAAACAAATTTCAATTAATTTTAGGATAGTAATAGATAATATTTTGCAAAAAAAACATAGACTAGTTGTTAAGGTACTTTAATTAAGTAAATAGCATATTTTGAAGGTATCTAGTTTTAGTGTAAATTTTGAAATTATAAATGTAAAATTTTTTAAAATTGCAAAGAAGCTTCTAAAAAGAAAGTCTAGAGCTCAGATGATTTGTTGGTTGGTTTAATACTAAACTACTATTTTTTTGTCATTAATTTTTCCTATTCTTAAAGTCTTAATATCTTTATATATATAACTTTTGTGTTCGTGTGTTTGTCACTGAACTTCTTCTAGACGACTGGGGCGACTTTGATGAAAGTTTTTGTTTGCGTTCAAGGGGATTCGAGAATGGTTTAGATTCACAATTTGGTCCACTGGAAAAAGATTTTTTAATAATAAGTAGTTGTTGGTTATGAAATGTTTCATATTAGATCTGGCAGATTGCGCTACTATCGAAGCATTAATGTCAAGCGATACGAAGTTTGCTGGGTCATCAAAAGCCCGGTGAAGTTGTAAAAACCACGAGGTTGGCAACGCAATAGTCATTCCAAAAAAAAAAATGGGTCATACTAGTATTTCTATAATACTTTAGAGTATTTTCGTAAAAACAATATGGCCAAAGGTTTGTTTCTTTAGTTAACAATGGCTGGTCCATACAATAAGTTACGAAACCCATCGGGCTATTAGACGTAAAACGTATTGTTAACGTGAGAATACCATATCGTTCAAATGGTGTGGAAACGTAGATAAATACGTTGCAATTACGTTGTGTACTTGTGTGATAAATGTGTAAGCAAAACGAATTTAATTGATTGCTTGAATGTATGAGAATTTGTATGTAATGTTTTATTTAGAGGTCTTTTATTGTTTGGATGTATGATCAATCAATTGTTGATGTTTGAGGTTTTCATGTACCAAAAAAGAGGTTTTCAATTCATCAGACTTATTTTGTTATTTCACTGTTTTTTGTGTTATGACAAACTTTACATTGGATGAAGCAAGCATACATTTTTTTTAGTTAGTAGTTAATTTGCCCCTTTCTGGGACCGGCTACGGCGACTTTTAGGCCAATCTGCCATGTTTTCGGTATTAATCAAGTCTTTATTTCAGTCATTAGTCACTATTTACAAAGTCATGTCAAGATCTTGAGTAAAACGGTGGCTTCGTTACTCAAGCTCGTCTATTGAGATTTGGTGGCAGCGAGGAAATACACGATACACTAATTTCTTCATCATTACTCCGTTTGTGAACTTTTACTGAATAAAATTAATCTAATTCCCACCTAAATTAACTATTTTATTACTTAATATAAACATGAAATTCAAAAATTATGAAAAAATCACAACCATCTTCATTCACGATAACGCCAAAACTACCATTTTTTTTGTAATAAATGTCACTCTGTGGTCGAATCGAACTTGACATCTTGCAAGGGTTCTTTATCCGGGTCAGGTAACAAAAAAAAAGAAAATATGTTTTTTCAATTTGCAGAAAACTGTCTTTCCTTCTGATATGTGAAGGCTAAAGTACCTATAGTGTAGGATCTTTTGTACGAAATAGCCTGCACCGTTGCCTTTGGTAAACTCCTGTAGTTAGTCATCTCTACCTACTCTCCTAACCGGAACACGACATGCATGTAACTTTAACTAGAATATGGGACAGTTGTTCGTCAATTTGTGGTTGGTTTTAACGTATTTTCCTAACATATTAGTAGCAAAAATTAAGATATGTATTCTGTATAACTATAACTATAAAATACTGTAAAAAAAACTCTATTCAAAATTATGAACACTAATCACACACACGCACCTAAAGAGATAGAAAAATACATATTATATACGTATATGACGAGATGGTAGATTTTTACATTTTCTACAACGAGACCGAATGGGAACAAATTCTTTATCTTATCCTACCAATATAACATCAGTGCTTATTATTGTCGTGATTAAATTTCGATGTATTAGTAATCTATTGAGCCAGTTAAGTAACTTTCACTTAAATGCACAATCTAAAAGAATGACCACAAACCATTCCAATTCTCGACCTTAAGACTTTCGAATATACTAAAATACGAAGACATTTCAAAACCTAAACGACTTATTCATCACTAAACGAACAATACGTCTCGTGTCGTCTGAGGAGACAAGAACATGAAGAAATCGTCCCCGATTACCAGCTGTTTTCACAGTGGCATTGTGTAAACTAGGTTTGCGAAGCTTGTTCTCACACTGTAGAACATAAGTAACATGTAAAGTAAGACAGAGTATTTATATGATTAGAAAATCTATAGTTTACTAGCTGATCCGGCAGACGTTGTTCTGCTATATTTTTAATGTGATTTTAGTAAAAATGGGGGTGAGCCACCGTTGTCACTTAGGTGTATGAAAAATAGATGTTGGCTGATTCTCGGACCTGCTCAATATGCTCACAAAATTGCACGAAAATCGGTGGAGTTCAATCACGCACACCGTGACACGAGAATTTTATATTATATTAGATATACAATTGTGAATGAGTTCTGTCCGTATTTATTTGAAAAAAAATAACTACGGTGTACTTAATATAATTTTTACGGAAATCTATCGACAGCACTCAGAGAACGCGACTTAATCAGAGATTATTAATATTGGTGGTAATTTCGTTAATAATCGACTAGTTACTGTGTTCAAAAGTATCTAAAATGACATATACGATTCCAATATCCAATTTGCATGATATCGAGATTCAAAAGTAACCCCACAGGATTCTAGATAGATCACATAATAGTTATTTTTATGGCATAGAAATCCTGATGGTATAAAATCAACGTCGCCTGTAGGCACTAAAGTCCTGATCGGCACATAAATAGGGCAAAATGAGTTTAATTAAAGAGATTTTCTTTAAAATTATAATTTTCCGATAAAAGTCTGAAACATTACTCACCGCCCAATCTGTTTATAACTTTAACAATATAGTATTTGCTCATTAACATAAGCAAGATAATGACCAACATCTGCTATTAATTATAATACAAAAGAACATCAACATAGATAAGAAGAATTTAATTTCAAAAACAGCACTTTCATTCGCATCAAACACAATTTTAAGTATTGTCTATCATACTTGATATACTTACCACGAAAAATTAAATGGCTTGAATAAACAATCTCGATGATACACTTTCTGCACAAAATATAGGTACTTTCTGTTTTTAGGGTTCCGTACCTCTAATCATATAAGACCACTTTGTTGTGTGTCCGTCTGTCAAGATTTTTTCTGGACCTCGACCATCCTCAATCATCCATCTTATCATATATCTCAACGACATGATGTCATAATTCGTCGTCTTTAAGTATAACAAGGAATTAGTAAATGTAAATCAAAAACCACTCATCAGATTTTTATTAAATTTATGTGAAACCACCAAAAATCGAAATTATTAACTATCTTCCCAAAAATAATCGCCAAAATCTCAAAAAAAATCATGAATTAGCGGCATGAGTAATGAAATTGGAGTTGGCTGTTTGCACTTTTACTGCGCTTATGTCTGACTATGGATCATAAGTTACTGTTCGTAGTTATAATGTAAAAATTTACGTCAAAGAAATCCACGAAGTCCTATTAATCAGATCTTCCTCGTCTATAACTCACTTAGCACTGTGATATGATCGCCTGAGTCAGAGGTCAGTCAGTCAGTATAATATGAGGTCGCGGGTTTAATTTTTTTTAATAAAAACAATATTGCTTGGGATTTGATAGTGCGCGGTTCGTGTTAGGTTTGCCACCTAGCACATTGACGGATTAAGTATAAATGTGTGTGCCTTAGTAACTCTGTGTAGGTACCTCTTCAGTAAAAAGGGCATGAAGACATTTACTTATAATTGTAGACATTTGCAAGGTATTAGTATAGACCAAACGATCTGAATTTTATAATAATAATAACCTAGTTGCCTAAATAAGTACCACGCTTCAATAAGTACTTTAATAAAAATGTATTGAAATCATATAACCGTGTCATCGGTATGTACTATATTGTCGCAGGTGGACGGACTATCAGTATTCTACATATCCATTTACTGTCCCGGCAGACGTTGTTCTGCTATATTTTTTATGTGATTCTAGTAAAAAAACTTGGGGTGCGTCACCCTCATCTCTTAGGAGTATGAAAAATAGACGTTAGCCGATTCTCAGACCTACTCAATATGCTTACAATTTAGATGTTTTAGAACCGATGTAGACATATATCTACTTACTATCGGTTTTTAGAATTTCACGCGCAAGTACCAAAGGCTTTAAAAGAAAAGGTTATCTTTTTTTGATGTATTTATATATGCACAAAATATGTAGATATGTATGTTTCTTGCGGAGCCTCAACGGCTTCATAATAAAGGGCCCAAAAAGTGATGAATATCGTTAACACAACAATGACATAACTCTGATCATAATTGAATATCGGTGTATGATAATTGATAAGCATAAGCCAGGTAGGTATCCTCCGCGAAAGCGAAACCTCATTACATAATGACACAGTTACAGTTTAGAGTTAACAATAGCGAGGTACACCTACGTAACCATTGTTACACTATCGGTGCAAGTTCGATGATTGATCGATTACGTTGACAAATCTTTTTTGTGGTGTGTGCGGCTGCGGTTACCTTTGTGTAAAGAGAAATCTTGAGTAATAGGCAAATAGGTTATTATTCGCTACCTGGTAAAATGTTTGTTATAGCGCCATCTATCCAATCACTATCAAATCTTGGTAATAATATCTAGTGCTAATTATTATATCTCGATTGTAGTCCTTACGTTTTGGCGCAATCAAGAGAAAAGATGGTCGAAGTTTTTTCATAATTATTGAATTTTGTGTTTATATTAAGAGAAATTAGTCAATTTTGTACAATTTTGTTCAGTGAAAGTGCACAAATGAAATAACCACGAAGAATTAGGGTGTCATGTATTTACTCGTTCCCGCTAATTTTCACTAATTTAGGTTAAGTATGGAGGCCACCCCTTTATTTGAGACCCAGACATTTTTGACAAATAATGACTAATTTGATAAAAATTTAATCATATTTTGTTAAATTCTGTGACTATGTATCGTTGAGGTCTCTACGGAAACCGAGACTCTAAAATTTTTAAAAGTTTTAAAGACGTAGGTACCATTTTGTACCTCAATATTTTTTGTCTCTAAATTAACTAAATCTGATTATTTTATTTTTCTTTCATTTATTTTATAACATTGGAAGGCAAACAAGCAGTATATATATAATATAATAAGCAGTATCTTCCTGATAGTAAGAAATTCCTGTAGCCTAGAGACACCAAAGGTGGTAATGATGCGTTGCCAACCTGAGGCCAGGATGTTAAGCCTCGAGTAAAAGTAAGTTTACCGGCTACCTTACCCTCCGAACTGAAACACGTCATGACGTTATGGCGGCAGGAATAGGTAAGGCGGTGGTACCAATCCGGGTGAGTCGCTGCGAAACTCTACCACCTAGTCAGATGTCACGGTGTTAGTGACGGCAAGGAACAGGAAGGCAGGTGGTCTATTCAACAAAGGAGCCCGGACCAACACGGGGGAAGTCTCCCCGGGCATAAACACACCCGTTCACATTCGCGTTGTATTATTGTTTCGTCAAATCTCATCTGTCATTCTTTTCAAATTATGTACAGAACCATCGGAGCTTTTGCAACCTTTCTCATTTTAACGCCGACACTTTTTTTCAATTCCACTCTTTCTCAGATCTCACTGTTACGAATACGGTTTGTGAGCGTTACGCAACAGATTGTCCGAAGCACTTTTATCACTACCGCATTCATTCTACTCTCTTGCTTTTTCTGATATAGCTAACTCTAAATTCCATACAACAACATTGGAATAAGCATAGAATATTCCAAAGCGAGTCTATCACCTTGCCACAAAACCTATTGAAATAGCTTACCCAGCGCTCTATTCTTCCTATTTCCTGCATACACTCTCCTTTCTAAATCCACGGTATATCTTCCTTCCGCTAAAAGCACCACCAAGATATACAATTTCATACACTTGATCCAGGACTACATCATGAACTTAAACTCTTGCATCCGCTTTGGCTACGTTTTTTTCAAATACCATTACTTTGGTTACATGAATAATCGCCTCTGTGAACTAGCGGTTCAGTTGTAGGGCTTGATTGCCTGAGGTTGTCCCGGGTTCGAATCCCGGGTTGGACAACAAAAAGAAAATTGGGTTTTTCCAATTTTCTAGTAAAAAAACGTTGCTCGGGATTGGCTATGTGCCCGGTTGGCGATAGGCTTGCCACCTATCACATTGTGGGACTTAGTGTCTACGGCTAGTTGGGTATTGCCCTGGTTGTGCCTCTGTATACCTCTTCGGGGATATGGGCGTGAAGATACTTTTTTTACATAGATACAGGTGCAACATGAACTTGAATGAATTTTTCTCTGCACCTATGGTATAATAAACTGTTTACAATTTTAGTTAAAAAAATGTACTCAGATACTTATTAAGAATTAAAAAAAAATACAAACGATAATGAACATTACACGTATGTAACAAATTCAAATTTCTTAGCATTCAAATGTAAGCCTCTTTCTTTACAATCACCTTCCGTAACTGTGACCAGTGTGATAAGCAAACATATATTTACGTCATCACACATCAGTGACGTAATTTACACTTGTAGAACATATACACGATCTCGGTTAGACAGCCATTTCATCTCTTTAGATGAAAATATAATTATAAACAGGGCCGGATTCAATGGATGGTATTGAATTGAAAGCCCCGGTGCCTCCACAACAGAGACTTTATAAAAAAACTTCAAACTTCCGAATTCTAAGCACCAGTAAATTTATTTTTTTACCAGTTTTTTTTTTATATTTTTTTTCACTGTTTTTCCTTTACTTACAGCACTTTGTATGAACATGTCTATATCGTTCTTAAGTACTAATAGAAGGCGCGACTAAAAAAATGTTTATTTTATTTGAAAACAAATTTAGGACCAGACCAGAACGAGGGACTAAGACTCCACTTCTCTGCTGCTCCGAGGCTTTTAGACTTCAAAACCCTGCACTGCATATAACTTTTCGAATTCTCTTTTGTCTAACGGTATCTGTGGTCTAACGGTCCAGGTTCAATTCCCGGGTCGCGCAATGAAAAGAAAGTTTGGTTTTCCAATTTTTAATAAAAAAATACTTGGGATTGGATATGTGCTCAATTGAAGATAGGCTTGCCACCTATCACATTGCGGTACTGAGATCCATTGATGACGCCTCTGCCTACCTCTTCGGGGATATGGGCGTGAAGATACTCTTTTACGAAAAATCACGTAACAAAAAATTATCAACTTTTGAGTTTATCCCGAACAGACAACCGAAGCGGACTTTAGCGGGACTTTATTTTATAATATTTAATTTATGTATCAGAAATAGGTTAGACGAAACAAAATAATAACTGTCGTATTCCAACTACTAATAATAAAATGTATGATGTAACGTGTTTTTAAAAATTTGAAGTGCATCAGAGCGGATCTACCGGCGACTGGAAAGTTGCATAAATTAGCCAGAATTCCGTTATTTCTGTGATCATAAACTTGTCTGGCCACTTTCGATAGGATTTTACCATGTGGTCGCTAACTGTCCGTACTTACATTAAATACTAATTAAGATTGTAGTTAAATAAATTTAAATTAATTAAGAGGCGCGGGGTCTTTTAAAAGTTTTATAGACATAGTCTACAGACAAAAGCAAAAATTTAAATTTATAATCCCATAGCTCTTCATTGCCCCCGAAATGAAGAGCTGAGCGAAATGCTACGGCTTCTTACTTTTTAGGGATAATTGATGACATTTATGTCATTCTGAAAAAAATAAGATTTACTTGATATTTGAAATAATAATTGTGTCATGGAAATTAATGATGATGTAGGTAAGTAATGACAAAGTTGTCATCTTTATAGATGGCGCGGTGATGGCGTGGGGTCTGCGCGCACTCGCGTTGTGGTGCGCGATAGTAATCGCAGGTGCAAGCGCCTACACGGTCGACTGCAATCATGAATACGCAGACTGCGATACCGAGCTTGGTAAGTAACAACATATTAGTAATAAACTATTACATATAGATATAGATATAAATAACTTATCGCTATCGCTTATGACCAAGCAGTAGTAGATTCGTTTTTTTTTAATGATCTGTGAACACAAGGACACAAAGACTTATCTATGTCTGACGGCAAACGTCAGTTTTCGCATCTGTAGGTTATCAAAACAAATAACTTAATCCGGACACCCAAACTTACAACATGCTTATACCAAAATAATATTGTATAGGAAAGAGAAGATTCAAAAAGAATAACGTAGGTCTCATATTTTTTGCTAGATATATTTTTCCTGATACATAAAAACACACAAAAATATTTATAGATAAAAAAACAATTTCACTGACTCAATTTCTACGTTACTAATAATGTGATATTTTTAGTGAATTATTTCCCATTTCCCGTAGTCATCGCATCACGCTTGAACGGATGGACAAATTTTGCTAATTATTCTTTTGTTGTGAAGGTTTTTGTCAGGAAAGAGTTATTTTGAAAGAAACACATTTTTGTAATAAAGAAATATCTTATGGCATGAATACGAAGTTGCCAGAGCTGTTATTATAATTATAATATACATATATCTATAACATATCATTATAGTATTTACATATTCTACCACATTATGGTACGAAATATTTATTTTGTACAATTAAATTAATTAGGTACATATATTTAAGCCCATTTTATCTAAAATTATTACTCCATGTCATTAAATAAAGTTAAATCATATTTTATTATCATTTAATTTTAAATTTAATTAAATTGTTTATTCAGTGATATTATGTTATACAGAGTTTAAATTAGTTCAATTAGTTTTGATTAAATATTCATAGATGACACAGGTCAAAGTATGTCGGGTCAGCTCTTGGGCAGCTAGTAGTAAATAACAATAATGAATTATATGCTTTTTAATGAAAGTTATATTAGTACCTAAAATACTTAAATACTGGGGTTTATTTCCTGCACACACCTGTACCTGTGCCTTTCAGGAATCGAACCCGTGTTACTTACGCAGGGATGATAGTTTTTGTCGTGTACGCCAACTTCTTGACCAATCCGCCAATTGGTCAAAGAATAAAATATTGGCTTTTATTAAATAGATATTGGTTATTGTTTAATGTCTTAGATATTATTATCTAACTCTCCAATCCCAGTGACACCTGAACTAAACTGTTTTAAAGCTAATAGCAGGAGGTTGTCATTTCACAGTTTTGGTATGTCCTTCCTTGCTCCAAGGAGTCTGCGGTTCAAATTGACAAACCACAACCGGCAATCGCTAGTATGCGGTTGGGTAAATTGGCTGTCGACCGGCATGGTATTTTTCTCGTATTGCGCGTATTTTTCGTATATTTGATAATTTCACGCAATTGTGTGCTTAAGTGCCATTCACTAATATAAAAAAATATTGACCAGTATCAATAAACACTTAAGTAATATAATTTAGGGGTTCAAAACCAAGTTGACAACCGTCGGGGAGCAATCAAGTTGGGTAGCGACTATTTTACCGCTGTTAAACGCAAGCTACCTTAGGTACATGACGTTTTAAATTGATACTAGTGGTCACCCGTTGGTCGAAATGTGACTGTAATAAATTTTAATATCTCATTGATAAGAACGCCATCTTCATTTCTTAAGACCAACTACTTTGTTTCCAAACTTTATTGTGCGCCATCTGTGATCTTTTATCGTTATCATCAATATATTTGTTGCGTGTGTCAAATGCATGGTAGTGTGGGTAATGTTTTATTTATTGATTTAATGTACTTTATAAGCATTATTATTATAAGCAGTCTTCTGTTTGTAACATAATGATTTTTCCGTGTCTATAATTAGTTTTGTACTTGTGGTAAAACTTTAGATTTTATTTTTTACAAAGTTTACGCATTAAGCATTAAAAACCTTGCGGTGTTTTTAAAAATATTTTATCACTAAAAACACTGTAGCTAACGTATATTAGTTACGGAAGTTAGACACGATCCTGTTTTTTGACATTATTCAGTATACAGTTCGATGTTCGGTTTTTATTGACATTTTAGTTCAGAGAAATAATATATTTTATCGGAAAAGCTAGCAAGTAGCAATTATGAGTTATTTAAATATGTCCATTGTTTCTACACAGTGGTCTGGTTTTAGCGAGGACTAGGTATATGAGGCCAGCGGTCAGGCGACTCAAAATGACTTGTTTTTAACCTCCGACGCCAAAAGCGGGGTGTTATAAGTTTAACGTGTCTGTCTGTGGCATCATAACTCCCGAACGGATGCAGAGATTTCAATTTTGTTTTTTTTTGTATTAAAGGTTACTTACGGGCGAGTGTTTTTAGACATGGTTGATGAAAATTGGTTGGGTTTAGTCGTTTAAAAGTTGAGGAGGGTCAAAGTGGGGAGATTAACCCATTTTTTTTTCTTTTTAAAGGGAAATTAAGTTCTTATATCGGAAGTTTCTTAAATTTTTAATTTAATAGTTTTCTCAATTTATTTATAAGAACAATATTGCCTAGAAATTGATAGGTGCGCGGTTGAGAATGAGTTTAACATCTATTAAATTGTGTGATCTTCGGCTAAACGTAGGTCACCTGGGTGTACCTCTGTTTACCGCCTACCTCTTTGGGAATGCGGACGTGAAAATATTATTTATATTTAATTGTTATAATATAATGAAAAGGCAGGCGACTCTCCTAATGACAAGAGAAAGCTGCCGTCCGTAGACACATGTCTTACCGGTTAGTCGCTGTGTTAGGCCACGTTTTTAAGTCGACGGGTTATCCTACATACTACCATAAAACTACGAGAACTGACGTTATAGCGACAGGAATTAGTAAGGCGTTGATATCAATCCAGGCGAGCTGTTGCATAACAATCTATCAGCTAATTAATCACCTACCGTACTAATATACATAGACTAAAGTACTCCAAGGCTTAAAAGATGATGATCGCCCGGGTAGAAATCCACAACCTTATCTATTCCTGCCGTCATAATAACAATGTCATGTTTCATATCGGAGGGAAGAGTAGTCGGTAGACTTGCGCA
>NJDD01000443.1:526156-553869 GCA_002245505.1 Calephelis nemesis
TGGGTGCCCTGGTTGTGCCGCTGCCTGGGATATGGGCTGTCGGGGATATGGGCGTGAAGATACTGTTATATTACCTTCAACATGATTTGCAGTTAAGCTTATGTTATATACAAGAATGAATATCTATTTCCCTTATCAGCAGAAGGCTCATTTGAAAAAAAAATAGGTAAGATCGGACACCCGTCGGCTTAGCTAGTATGAAGTAAAAACATATATTCGGTACCTAATTATTTAAATATTAAATCTGTTTTTTTTTTAATTCCTTGTTTGAGTTTTTGTCACTTATACTTTTTCAAAAACAGATTTTCGACTATTCAACGTAGCAACCTATACTGAATTAATATAACTAGTGATCGCCCGTTGGTTGAAATTCGACCATAATACATTTTAATATCTTGTTGATAAGAACGCCATCTTCTTTTCTCAAGACCAACTACTTTGTTTCCTAACTTTTTATTGCGCGATCTTCTTTCTTAGTGCACGATCTTTTATCGTTATCATACTTGTTGTGTGTGTCAAATGCATGGTAGTACGTGTAATGTTTTATTTTTTGTATTAATGCACTTTATAAACATTATCATTAAAAAAATATTAGCGTTTTGCACTTCTCCTACACATAAACTATAAGTGTGCCAAATTTTGTGCTCCTGCGCCCACGCAATTTTCGTAAAAAGGGATCCAAAGTTTTGGCATCACGTATTAATGTATAGATTATATTACCAAACAAATGACCAACCTTCGATGTAGTAAAAAAAATAGCAATTCACAGAGAGTATATTGTAATTAAGCCTGCCGTCGTCGGCCTCTTAATAAATAGTAATTAAATATCACTAAATAAATCACACAAATTGAATCCAACCTTAACTAATAAACTATTTGCATGTGTTATGGATGTTACTCGACGATTCTAATATGCAGACATCTAAATGTTCATCACATTAATTCCTGTCCCCGTCCAGAATCGAACCTTAGCCTCGTACGCTAGCTCCTGAATCAACGAGGCGGTTAATGACTAACGAAACAAAATTGATGACTCTTTTTAAAATTAACATCATTAAAATAAATGAGCTGTTTAAGCTCATAATCGTGACTACGTGGGGTTTTTTAGACCATCCAAAAGTTTTAATGGCTGTTAAATTTTTATGGTATGCCCACAAAAAGAAGCTCATTCATTATATTTTAAACCAAGTATTAGGACCGCTATTCATAAATATCTTAAACCCACTAATTTCAAAACCAATGTAAAATCATACTAATGATTGCCCGTGGCTTCGAAGTCGTCAAAAAAAAAGCATATCTTCATAATTTAAAATCAGTTAAATTAGTTGACCGCCTCGTTGGTCGAGTGGCTAGCGTATACGCCTAACTACATCGACTCACCGCGAGGCTCGGGTTCGATTCCCGACGGGGGCAGACATTTGTGTGATGAACGTTTAGATGTCTGCATTTCCGGGTCTGGGTGTTTTTTAAATTTATTCTGGTATCTATTTAAGTATTTCTACGTATTACTATCGTTGACTAACACCCATAACACAAGCATATAGTTTGCTTACTTTGGGGTTAGATTCAATTTGTGTGAGTTGTCCAAGGATATTTATTATTATTTATTAAAATTAGTTAACAAGTATTCGTAAAATATTTAAAATGGTATCATTTTTGAAAATTTTGAAAAGTAGTTTTCAACTCCGATAACAATTGAATCCACTACATTCGTCTTTCGTTGACGACGCTCTGCTAGTTGGGCTACTTAGGTTTAAAATCAAACTAAAAAAAAATCTTTATAAATTAAATTGACGGTTATGTTTCTTATCCACTATAACACTAGGTAATCTATGTTAAACTACTGAACGAGTGTATGGCTGCAGCCAACAATTTTTAACTAACTTGCCTTTTTAAAAAGACGTAAGACATATTTTTAGATATACATATTATATTCGAAACAATGACATCCGATAAAGAGTAGGATTGAAAGAAAGAGTTGTTAAAATGAGAAAAGGGATGCTCCGTTGATTCAGCCATTTGAAAAAAATGGCAGATGAAAGATTGATACATTGCGGGTGGATGTAGAGACCCGGGCAGACCAATGTTGATATTCCACGATCAATCCGAAAATCTTAACCGAAGGTAGGGTCAATAGTGGCGTGTTTGTATGAAAACAATGTAAAGGGAGCCAGGCAGGTCTGCAAGGGTCATGACATTTGGTACTCGATACTATTTGACAAACCCGTGAAGGACTTGCTGTGAAAATAAGTATGTGTGTATGCAAGTATGTACCCACATATTATTAAATTCAGGACTTTTTCCAACCTCGGAGTAGTAGTAGTAGTAGTAGTAAACTCTGGAGTAGTGGAATAGCTCACCTAGAAAGAATTGATTGTTTAGGGGTAGATATTCCCCGTGTCGGCTCAAGTACTCTATGCAGAATAGACAGTCTGCCTATTCCTTTAGTCCATCTCTAGGTCTAGAGTAAGTAGTTTCCATGAAGCCATATTTTATCATTATTCTTTATTACGGATGAGTTAAAGTTTGGCTATTTATTTCGTTTAAATCAGTTTTTTTACAAAAGTAAACACATTTATATTATTAGATCCCCGGGTTCGGGCAACAAATAAAAAGAAAATGTGTTATTTTTTTTTCTTACAAAAATAACGTTGCCCGGTTGGAGATAGTCTTGCCACCTATCACATTGTGGGATTTAGTATCTTCGATTAACCATAGCAGGGCAGCTGCCCTGATTGTGTCTCTACCTACCCCTGTGCTATATCTATATATACCTATGGGCTTGAAGATACTTTTTTTATATGATTAGGTAAAGTGTATGTTTAGTAATGTACTATACTTCCTGCTTCGTGCCAAAAACGCGTTGAGTAAAATCAGTACATACTCAATCTAATCCACAGATAAACTATGAAGTTTCAAGGAAAGCCGACGAAAATTAAACGTAAAAAATATCTAACTCACTTGGCATGCGGATGAGCAGGTAGTTAAAAGCGTCAATGAAAGAAACCCGCACAAACAGAATACGCGAATGCAGTGTAGTAATTAGGGTGTGAATGAATTAATGAATAGTTATTCAAGAAGCTAAACATTCTTTACACGGCATTCTTTGACATAACCGACGTCTCCAACCGAGCATGACGCGGCGGCGTTGTGTCTGGGGCTGATCCGAGATTCTTAACACAGGATTCCAAGAATTCTTTCTGTGTGGGATAACGCTTTGAGAAGTGTTATTTTGTTTATATTTATAAGGGCTAAGGATGATTAACTAGTGTCAAAAACTATCAAGTTTTCAACATTTTTTTTCTGACATAGATCTAGACAATCTAGTTATTTAAATCCAGGACTGGTTTTTGACGTAGGGATATGAGGACCCCCTCTATGTGATAAACGCTAACGGGACAATCTAATAAGTTAAATCCAGATTTTTTTGACGTAAGAATATGATGACACCATCGTTTGCAAGTGGGATATTTTTAGATATTAACTAGATAATTAGGCTATCTCTATAATTGTTAGTCGAGTAGGTGGTAGTCGTGCTACCAGATTGGTACAGCCGCGTTATCAATAGCTTTTGGCCTTTCCACATACATACATATATGAATGAATGAATGATTGATTGAATGAATGAATGAAAAGCCCATTCCACCCTTCTTTGTTATCCCAAACATTTTCTGTTTGCATTTTGGCTTTTGTTTAGGTTATATATGAATAAATAAATGAATAAATATAGGTACGTTAGACAAACCTACCAAACATTTATAAAATTAGACGCTATTTCTGTTAAAACAAAATATTTAAATTAAGATACACAAAAGCGGTCTTATCGCTTTAGAGCGATTTCTGCCAAACAATCTTAAAGTGAAAGCAACAATTTTTGTATTTAAAAGTAAGATAAGGAACATAGTTGGAACTAAGCTTCATAGAGCTAATGTATTTGTATTAATACACTAATACTACATAATAATAATATATAACATAATAAAAAGAATGTTATACAGTGCGGTCTCGTTTCTAAGAGACTCAAAATAGGACGAGTTTATCAAATTGACTGTATTTTTTTACGTAATCACTCGTTTTATATCCTATCAAATTTCGATAATTTTTTTTGGGGAAGGAAAGTCATGATTCCCAGTCCCAGCCCCATATATATTGATCATGATTCGACTTGCAGTGTTTGAGTTAATAATTTATAAATGTTCTTTTTTTTGTGTTATTGGAAGGCAAACAAGCAGACGGATTTCCTGATGGTAAGAAATTCACGTCGCCTAGAGACACCAAAGATGGTAATGGTGCGTTGCCAACCTGAGGTCAGGATGTTATGCCTCGAGCAAAAGTAGGTTTACCGGCTACCTTATCCTCCGAACCGGAACACGTCATGACGTTATGGTGGCAGAAATAGGTAATGCGGTGGTACCAATCCGGGCGAGTCGCTGCAAAAATACTACCACCTAGTCAAATGTCACGGTGTTAGTGATGATAAGCCTATGCTCGCCTTTTACGAGCTGCCTGGCAAGAAAGGCAGATGGTCTATTCTGCGAAGGAGCCCGGACCAACATGGGGAATAAATGTTCCTGTTTTTCGCTTTCGATAATATCATCGTTAATTTATGCATTGTTATTTACAACTTAAAACCCACTTGTCGGATGTTGATAAAACCATTTCCAAATCATTAACTAACTGTAGAAAAAAATCATCGTCAAATCGTGAAAAGGTTGAGAATTTGAAGTCGGTTTTTTACAGTTTTAATTAAACTAGTGGTCGCTCGTTGGTTGAATTTCGACAATAACAAATTTTAATATCATGTTGATAAGAACGTCATCTTCATTTCTCATGACCAATTACTTTGTTTTCAACCTTTTTAGTGCGCCATTTGTGATCTTTTACCGTTATCATCAATATATTTGTTTGTGTGTGTCAAATGCATGGTAGTAATGGTATGCAATACACTTTTTAAACATTATCATTAAAAAATATTTGCGTTCTGCACTTCTCCTACACATAATCTATATGTGCCCAATTTCATACTCCTCCGTCAGCGTAATTTTCGTGAAAGGGGTCCAAAGTTTTTGCTTCTCTTATTAATATATAGATTATTCCTCTTGTATAAAAACTCATCATTACTCAGCACAAATGACCTCTTACATAACGTGACCATTTATTTTTTAAGTCAGAACGGGACACCTGTGGAAATATGTTTATAATAAAAATAAAAGTTTGAAGTGTTTAATTTTTTTTTATTATAGGAGGTACAATAAGAGTAACATGAGGGGGGGGGGAGAACGGCGTGACTCCTAAGTCGTATTTTTGTATTTATTGGCGGAACAAAGTTTTAAAATATCGGTTCTTGTTTTTAGATAAATGTGGAACTCGGTGCATGATTTATTTATATTTATTTTCGTAATCAACGTAACTTTCATTACTGCGACACTCAATCATGTTTTATCACTTGTCCATATTTTGTTCATTTGAGAAAAAACTCTTTCGACGAGTGCGTTAATTCCAAGCAAAACGGAAAACTATGTCGGCCTCACAGGACAGGACAGACACTCTGAAAACGGGACTGTCCCGTTCAGAAAGGGACGTATGGCCACGTTACTCTTACCATTACCCCGATACGCTTAGCTTTCCTAAAACCAACGTTAAACTACAATCGTCGATTTAATAACCTTCCCATCTGTGTCATTCGCGTGAACTTAAATACATCTTAGTCTTGGCCTTGTTCTACTTAGTTTGATTCGCCGTGATAGTCGAGCTTGGATCTCGGAGTGAAAGCTGGTACAGGTGATTTACGACAGGTAATGAAAACTGTTTACTACGCATTAGTTAAAACCTGAGACTAAACTTTAAATATGTGAAATAGTTATAGAATGCATATGTCGCACATATATCACTTTGTCACTGGCAGGAAAGTGTCTGAAAAAATGGAAAAATCAAAACTTGGGATTGGCGGGAGCGATCAAAGGGAGAAGGGGCGCTTTTCGAGGGCTCCTTCCCCGTGTTGGTTCGGGCTCCTTTGCAGAATAGACTATCTGCCTTCCTGCTAGTCTGCTTGTAAAAGGCTAGCTCAGGCTTACAGTCACTAACTCCGTGGCATCCGACTAGGTGGTAGAGTTTCGCAGCGACTCACCCGGATTGGTACCATCGCCTTATCTATTCCTGCCACCATAACGTCATGACGTGTTCCAGTTTGCAGGGTAAGGTAGCCGGTTAACTTAATTTTCTCTAGGCCTAACATCCCGGCCTCAGGTTGGCAACGCACCATTACCACCTTTGGTGTCTCTATGCGGCGTGAATTTCTTACCATTATGAAATCCGTCGGCTTGTTTGCATTCCTTCATATCATAAAAAAAACTTTTTTTTTTATGATATTGGAAGGCAACAAGCAGACGGATTTCCTGATGGTAAGAAATTTCCGCCGCCTAGAGACACCAAAAGGTGGTAATGGTGCGTTGCCAACCTGAGGCCGGGATGTTAGGCCTCGAGCAAAAGTAAGTTTACCGGCTACCTTACCCTCCGAACCGGAACACGTCATGACGTTATGGCGGCAGGAATAGGTAAGGCGGTGGTACCAATCCGGGTGAGTCGCTGCGAAACTCTACCACCTAGTCAGGCGTCACGGTGTTAGTGACAGTAAGCCTTCGCTCGCCTTTTACGAGCTGCCTGGCAGGAAGGCAGATGGTCTATTCTTCAAAGGAGCCCGGACCAACACGGGGGGAAACTTCCTAAAAGACGAGGTTTTTGTAAATTCGACAAAGCTCTTTAAAACATAACCAAGGTTAAGACAATATAAAATCCATAAACTGTAACGGTATCACATATAAGTGTCGATTTATTTCCTAATTCAATTCATTCTACACTTTGATTTTATTAGCATGTCGGCCTTACTGAGGTGTGGAAAATTCCACATTTACATCAGTTGTAGGACTTGTGACTATTTATTTCCAATAAAAAGTAAAATCGTTCTTCAATAAATACGTTTTTACAATAGGCAAACCAGTAACGTTAAAGATTTAGGTACTCCTTAAAAAAGGTCGAGATGCTGGTCGCGAGTACCACCCGATATTTTTATACTCATACCATGGTAGGTATACAAGTTCCATTTCTATGGTAGACGTAAATAAACCTGGACCTATAGCCCGATGAAGTTGTAAAAACCTCGCGGTTAGCAACAAATTAGCCATTCAGGAAAAACCTAGCACCGGTGATAAATATTCCTCATTAAACCGAATCAAAATCGCTCTCTCTGCTAAGTGACACTGAACACGATAGACTAAGCGTTATACATCCTAAACCTATGGTTTAATCACAGTTGCTGTTATTATGAAATATTTATAACTAATAATAATGATTTTGAAATCGCTAAGTGACAGTTAAAACATAGCAATCCTTAGCTTGATTAACGGTAAGATTTACATAAAGCCCGGGGAGCATGCGACATAAATCTACTTTCAAGGAAATTAATTAAATTGAAATAAACCTACAGTCAACTTAGAAATTTAAAAAAAACGTGACAGACATAATAAATTCTCGTACGGGATGGTCAGTCAGTAAAAGAAAGAGAGAGCGTTTCGATCTAAGTATTCAATCGAAATATAGGTACGACGCTTCTTAAGTATCCTTTGTATGGTGTATATAAAATAAAGTGTTATTCTAATATTTTTACTTTTTAATATTTTTATTTAGTAATCAGAATTAAAAAAAATACAATCCAAAACCTTATCATTTAAGTTAGTTAAAAAATATTATTTTGAAATCCTTAGGTGCAGCACTTAAATTTACAAACACTAATATAAACTTTGACAAAAATATTTGACTTATTTTAATACATGTTTTTATATTTTTAACTAAATTATGTACAACTAAAAAAATAGTAAATATCGAACCTTATACCCCGTCCTAGCTTCGCAAGGGATGGCAAACTTATATTATTACTTTTGTTATACATGTAAACCTTCTTCTTGAATCACTCTATATCTAAAAAAACCGCATCAAAATCCATTACGTAGATTTAAAGATCTAAGCAGACTTAGGGACAGAGAGCGGAAAGGTGAAATGATATCAATATATTTTTATTTGACATTAACCTACAAGAGGCACAGGATCGGAACGCAGCCACACACTGAGAAGATTCGGCAAGAAACTCAACGGGCTTGTCTTTATTCCTTATTTTAAAACATGTATACAATAATTAAAGTGAAGTTACATTACATATTTTATAAGAGATTGGCATGAGGAGCAATTGCTCTCAAGCGGTCTTATCAGCTAAATATTTAGCAATGGTAGGTATAACCTTTTTAATATAATTTCCATTTATTACGTTTCTTAGATTTATTAATTGGAATATCTTTCATATAACTACTTACAGTAGTACTATTTAAGTTATGCGCTTCGGCTATACTCGTCAATCTTCGGAATTCCGAATGTATTTCAAAGACATCTACATAGAGTTGTTGTTACATAATTAAATTTAGCTTAGGTGAGCTAATTTAAAAATAAAAGTGTAAAGTGTAAAAAGGATAAAAAGTGTAAAGCCGAAGCTCATAATTTAAATAAAGTAGTAGGTACTATACAATCTTTTATACTATGTATTGATATCTACACTACAACATTTTAGATTATGTAAGTATAATTAAATAGTTTTGTAACAACTTGTACATTCCGCAAACGAGTTTAGCCATATTGTAAAGTCCTTAAGTCTCGTTTGTACAAGGATGCGTTGATTATGACCGGATTTCCAGCTGACATTTGGCTCAGCTGACTCCATAAGTAAACAAACTAAACTGCCATTCAATGGCCTCTCACTACCACCGCAACCGGACATGTCTTTTACGCAACATGAAGCATGAGGACATGCGTGTTACAGCTTAGTCATGCTTTCAATATACAGTAGGCTATGATGTGTCAGGATAAACACTGCATATTTAATTAACGGATATTGCAAAGGAATGTGTCATCTCCAAAGTTAAGAAAGAGCGTGAAAGATATCAAAAAAAAATTCAATCACAACAAAACTGCGAAAAACCCATTCAAATTTCGTAACTACATCATTCAAGTATAAGAAATATAATATGCATAATTAAATATACCTAACTCATAAACTACTTGATATCTTGAATTACAATGAACAACCACACGACTCTTCTTATAGTAAGAGACAACCGTGGCCTATACACCCTAGATGTTATAGGTAAGTCACTATCTTGTGGTGAGGATGTTAGGCCTATAGTCCAATCCCGGCATAGGCATCCCGGCTAACCGACCCTCCAGACCAGAATATGACAAAGTCGTTATAGTGGCAGGAATAGGCAAGTCGGTATATGGGATATTATATTGTATGACAGAGGTGGTCCCCTCTAAATCATAACCTATTTTTTTAAAAATCCAGTCGTTATTGGCCTTTAATACATAGGTACATTACATAAGACATTACATTACATTTGAATTATGCTACGAATTGATATCCTATTATTTTTTAGTAGGTTACCTTGCTGGTACGCTCACCTAAACACTTTTTTTCAATTGTCTGGACCACTGGTGATCGTTTAGTCGAGGAGCTAAGGACGTTCTAGACGTGCTTGCAGCAGTTTGCCAATATTGGTAGCTCCACTTGCCTATCCCTGCTTGTAGCGCGTCTGAGCTCGGCATTGTGTTCCGGATTGAAGACTGGCAATTAAGTTAATTAACATAATTCATTCAAATACCTTTCAAATGGCACTTGTAATTTTCCGCAACACACTTTACGTTAATACTTATTAATTAAAGTGTATTGTGGAAAAGTACAAGTGTTAGTTAAAAATTATGTATTTAAATAATATAATACCAGCAAGTACCCAAGTTAAAGAATATAAATAAATTAATTGCGGAACACATATTCTAAGAAGTTGTTAAAAAATAGTTAATTGTACCAACATAGTATTCTCTCACATAGTGCTATGACAACCATAGGCCAGCCGGTAAACTTACTCGCCCAAGAAAGTTCACACTCAAGCCTCAACTTGGTAACGTACCTTTAACACCTTTTATTATCTCAACGTCCATATTTTCATATTTTTCACATTTCATACCGTCAAGGATTAGTCTTCATGTTTGCTTTCTTATCTAAAAATTAAACAGGCATCTGTTGCCCTAGTAAGTATCTAAGTATATCTCACAAAAAAACGAACAGGCTATATGTAGGTACATTCTTTTTAGTCATAGAGATGTTCCAGTTAATAGAATAGTTCCAACTATCACAGATTTACAAATTTACAATCTTCAATTAACTACAGTTGATAGATTTCATATAAGTACCTAAAGCTTGTTCTAAGTTTCTAATCTGTAAAGGAATATCGGTCAATGCTACAATCACTTCGTGAATCGAGCTTCGGTTATAACTCGAGAGCTTGTAAACATTTTCGTGTAAGTTCTTGAGACGATTTAAAAAAAGTCTGCCTCTTAACTTTGATGATCCTTTTAACACCACTGAATATAAAGGGCAAGGTGTATCTCAGCGTTAGCTGTCTCCTCCGAACTTTAATTTTTTTGTGATATAATATGAAATTCTACTAAATGAAACTTGCTCATAAGGATTACTTATTATTTTTATGAACCCCTAATACTTTAATAAAATCCCAATATTCGCAAAAACATTTTTTGCAATTTTTATATTTTTAAATACTCCATAATAGACAAAACACCTTCGCCTAATGTCGGGTGTCCCGGTAGTACCTTTGCTTACCTCTACGTGGACACGAGAGTGAAGATACTTCCGTATTTGCACATAATATCATAAATACAAAATCAAAATTCGAAGGGAGTCACTACATCTCAGCCAGATTTGGACATTATTCCGCAAAGATGCTTAGAGGATTATTAAACAAATTTTATAAATTGCCTTAAGAACCTACTCTAAATTTTTCCCCCAGCTCTCGGAGTATTATATGTAAACAACGCGAACCGGTTGTGGAGTGGGGCACTAAACGTCCTTTCAACCTATATTAAATACCACGAAGACCAGGATTAAGGTCAACTACCTGAATTGTTAACAACAACTACAACTGCTTAAGTTGATTCACATATTATTTTAATAATGTAAATTAATTTCTCTGAAAAAACGTTTTAGTTGTAGTAGATACAAGTTTTGTTGTAGGCAATATATCGTACGTTTTTAATTATTTATTAAAAAAAGAATGTTAGGTTCTTTTCAAAATTTTGTATTGGTCTACATGTAAATTTTCTGAGTATGCCGTCTACAGCAATAGAAGACATTAGTATATTTTTTAAGTATTAAAACAGAGAACAGGCTCTCATCCCCCTGGTAAGAGATGCCAACCACAAAAAAGATAGTTGTATGTAAGGTTCTAAAAATAGTTATTTCCTAAACATATAGATGTACCTAGATGCCGATTTTAGTCAAATACGCATACTTTTGTGAAAACTAAGACTAAACTACGCATCGAAGAAATTTTATTTTGTTTCAATTAAAACGACCAGTTGCGTTTGAAAATTACCTGCTTAAAATGTGATATCTAACAAATTAAAAAAAAGACGGAAATAAAAAGTGTTCAAGTACGAGTTTGACTCGCCAATAAAGGGTCCCATAAATCAAGCATAACTCCAAACTTCGATACTGATAGTGTAAATGCGAAAGTTTGTCAGTAACGATTTTACTGCTTAACCCGGGAGAAACTTTGATGAAATTTGATATATAAAATATATAATTGGAAACCCAAATTCAAACAAAGGCTACTTTTTAATAAAAAAAACAAGACTCCAAGGACTGTAAAAGAAGATGAATATTTTAAAATCCATCCTAAGCAGACAAATTCGTTGGTTAGAAGTTATTTAAGTATATATATTTATGCATTAAGAATAATACGTAGGTAATATTTGACTGGAAGTCGAAAAAGACCACTATCATTTTTTGCAAGCAAAATTACTTTGTTTGTCATAGTATTATTTTGTATGAAATGGCAAAGGAAAAATGTGCTTTACCTCAACAGAAGAGCAAATAAAAAGAGGACGAGAAAATGAATAATTTTTAAGCGGAGTGAAACAAACCGACTTTTTGATTTATACTTGATAATGGTGGTAGTTCTGCTGAGCACAATCTAAATTTATTTTAGATGTATCTTTTTCTAATGAAACATTGCAACCATTTTTACATGTAAAATTAGTCCGGACGTGTTAACTTGCGTCGTGTACAATCTAACCTGACATCACTTAACTGTTTTGTTTCTTTCTATTACTTTTATTGAAAGAAGACAGCGATAAATCATTAATAAGTGCGTTGCAAATTTACCATCAGTACAAATTTTTCATATACTTCGATTATTTCATCGACTATGATGTTATTTACTCAGTAAATACATCTTCCTACCAGGTTTCAGCTATATGTATTTTAACAAAATGACATAAGTACATACAGACAGATATGTAGAATTTCCTTGGGTTAATCATTTTGCCATCTGGTTGCGGAACTCTGAAAACGAGAATAAACCAGAAAACCATAGAAAATTAAAATGATTGGTATTGCGTGCGCACAAATCTGCTAGTAACTTTCTCACAAGACCGTTTAGCTCTTGGTTCAGTTTGATTAATAGCATTAAAAACATATTCAAACTTATTTCAAAATGTATATTTTGAAATAATAAACCTTGTCTTTGGTAAATTGTAATAAAACATTCCAAACCCACGGGGGTTATTTCAGATTAGACTTAGTACCAAGTACAAACTAGTCGACGTTAACATTTTTCCGACTTCATACATATCACCTAGCGTAATAAAATATAATACAACAATAATAACAGATAATAATATAATAAAAATAGTAACTTATAATAAAACATAATCGAATATAGATTTATACGGTACGACTCACGACCTATTCTACCAGCAATCAAATATACATCAAACGTCATAAAAAAAGTCAAACTTTCGGAGAAGTGTGACCAAAAACACCGTGATACGAGATTATACATTAGAAGACAAATATTGCTTGTATGGTATGTAAAATAAATATTTTATTCTTCTGTTTCATGTGTCTATTTTCGGAAACGTCCTGTGTACAATATTAATTCTGTGAGCCTACGCTTTTTACTATAAAAAGTAGTAGATATTTGCGTCATGCCTATTTACCTAGATCTCATAACATTATGGCGTCACCATGTTGTGGTTTTACAGTAGCTTTTAGTTTACCGTTATAATGCTGTAGGCTTTGGTATTTAAATCAACACTAATAATATAAAGAGGAAAGGTTTGATTTTTTGTTTGTTTGTTTGTTTAAAATGAATAGGCTCCGAAACTACTAAACCGACTTCAAAAATTCTTTCACCTTTAGAATGCTACATTATCCCTGAGTGACGTAGGCTTTGTTTCATCAAAATCGTTGCATTAGAAGCAAAGTTACGCAGGAGGAGCTGCTAGTAATTAATATAACGGCGGTGGTTAAGGTGTTTAGGATTAGTCTTGGTTGCCGCGGCTTGTTTTGCCGTCTTTTGTCTTGACTGGCAAGGTTTGAAATTGTTGTATTAGGGTAAAACTTGATCGTAACAAAATGTTTTTTATAATGAACTAGCTGTCCCGGCAAACTTCGTTTCACCCGTTCAGTATAAGAAATAATAAAGTAAAATTTTTCTCATTTACCTTGCAACTTTCCAGATTTTACTCTTTATAAGAACCTTCTCTTGATAGTAACTAAGACGATAATAAAATAATTAGCCAAATCGGTCCAGTCGTTCAGATGTTATGCGCTTACCAACACATTTAGCGATTCATTTGAATATTATAGGTTATATTGATATTTTTTTACTAAGCTACGTAATATTAATAACTGTATATTTAAGTTTATTAAACTTTGGCACACCGCAATGCGAATTTATTGGTACATAATATATGTATTACATGTTCCGGAAATAAATGATTCACAAAGTGGGTTACGCGGAATTTAGTTTCAGGATTCTGCGAAGTTATTTAAATTGTTTTTAAAATTTACTTCAGTATAAAGGTACACATTAAATATTGAAATTAAAATAAAATTTTAAATATGAGTACATATTATGAGTTAATGTTTTTGTTCTGATACAAATTACAGTGACTTTTTTTTAATTTTTTAAAGTTATACTTCTTTTGGCGCGTCAGGAAAAAATGATGAGGGTAAATTTTTACGATGCGCGCGCACACCGTCACGAAAAACCGACATGATGAAGTTGGCTATAGATAACATTTTAGTTTTTTGTGATATTTTTATTAAATATTAAATAAACTTTATTTAACTAAATAATGTATTATAATAAAACTTTTAATGTGTTAAATACCTTTTTTATGGTTAATGTCATTTTGTCTACAAATGTAAACTAAGGCAAAAGATAAAATTTTTAAAAAGATTTTTATCTTATTACGCCGAAGAAGTATAACTTCTAACGCGTGTATATAAGTACACGCACATTTTTTTTTAAGTTTGAGACAAGGTTCTATAAAACACAAGTTATACAGTAGTCAGCGCCTACACCGGGCCACACAGAAAGGTGATAGAGATCTAGCGGTATAGTTGACACTGCTTGAGTTCTGTTCAGCAACTTGCCCAGGTTATTAACCACCTTACGTATTCCTGCCGCCGTTATGATTGCCCTGTTCTGGTCTGGAGAGTAGGGTAGCCGGTACACTTGCACAAAGGCCTGACAACCTGACTACAGCAGCGCACGCATAACATCTATAGTGTTTATAGAGGCCACGGTTGTCTCTTACCATCGTAAGAGCCGTATGCTTATTCGCTGTCTAATGCCATAAAAAAGCACAATTTGTTTTTGTTTCTTTTTCACGACTTCAAACGAATGTTTTTTTTTTCTATTTTACGCGCATCTTTGTATGTATGTGTACATATATATGTATCTATCAATGCCAGGTTCGTTATGGAGTAGGCAGAGAGTATCGTATCGTGAATCATGAGTAAAGAGAATCACAGTAGTAGTGTAAATGTGAAAGATCAATATAATCTATATTTATAAAAATAAGTCGGGTTTTCCTTCCTGACGCTATAACTCCAGAACGCACTAACCGATTTCCGCAGTTTTGCATTCGATTGAAATGTCTCGGGCTCCGTGTAGTTTATAGCAAACAAATTTCAGGAAAAATTCAACAGAAAAGCAGGAAAACAGGGAAAATCATTTTTCACACTCAGTGCCACCTCTGATACATAGCATGTACTACAAACCAATATGGTTTTGCATGTTGGTGGAGTAGATGACGCCAGTACGTGGTGTGTAAGTATCCCTCACGAAAGTAACTGGTCTCGAAACGGAGTTTGCCGGGTTTGCTAGTGTAATATTTAATATAAGCTCAAATTGTATTTGCCAATAAAGATTCCATAATCAGCGTGATTGTGTTAAGGCCTTCACAAAAATAGAATAACAAAAAACTCACATGTTATACCTGACCTCCAAATCTAATAAAGATATGTCAAAAAGAATGCGTGCTAGGAATTGTATTATTTGTCATATTTTATGGTTGAAAGGTTAAGGAATTGTTTTCCTCAAAGTTTATGCAACATAAGTACTAAGTATCATAAAATAAAAAAATGGTGCCAGTGAATATTAGATATTTTAAAAAATAATAACTTGTATAGGTTAGCAGAAAAAATAATTGGGATAAATTACTGGTAAAAAATATATAGGTAAGTTACCTGGGGAAAAATACTTGTGATGTGTTACAAGTCTGAAACCTAACTCGTTTTTTAGTGTTAAGGAATATATGTGCGTATTGCTCTTTTTGAATATTTTTTTATTACATCGCAATAAGAATATTAGACCTATTTTGATAGAATTTACACTAATTAATTATATCTGTCTAATATAATAAATCTAAAACACACACGTTTAATCAAAATCAGTCAAACGAATATAGGAATGGATATATTCGACCTCGAAATTCGAAAACCTACCGCTCACTAACGCTAGAACTGAATCGCAGCGGGGGTATTGAATATATCTAAAGATGCTTATGTCATTACTAAAGCAAAAATCCTGTGTAGGTGTGCAAAATCTAAAAATGGTCATGATTTAATACGAGAATCCAATGGTATTTCGCATTTCTTGTGGCTGCACCTACAAAATTCAATTTTAATGGTACTTTAACGCAACTTTGACAAAATCGTTCTTTTTCGTCAATTTGTTTATTACTAACACAGTGAATTAAGTTAGACGGTTGTATTTGAATAAATCATCCAGATTGCGTTAACCATGTTACCTATTTATCACTGAAAACAGATGGTTTAACTGATGAAGAGGAATATACGTCCCTTACAGACGCCAAAGTGGTAGCCTAAAAGTGTTCCGTTTGGCCTCATAAGTTTAACGGATACCCTACTCTCCAGACGGGACTACGACAGTGGATAGTACTAATGTTATTGTCAAATGACAAGTCGGTGATATCAATCCCGAAAAGTTTTCGCAAACTTACTAACTATATGCAATCTAAAATAAAATCGTGGTCGTTAGTGGTAGAGCTTAGCAGCGACTCGAACGGATTGGTACCATCGCTTTACCTATTCCTGCCGCCAGAACGTTAATGCTTGCCGTAGACGTGTTCCGGTTCGGAGGATAAGGTAGCCGGTAAACATTTTTTTGTTCGAAGCCTAACATCCCGGCTTCTGGTTGGCAATGCACCATTACCACTTTTGGTGTCTCAAGGCGAATTAAATTTATTACCTACGATCAAAAAACCTGTCTGCTTATTTTCCTTCCAATGTCATAAAAAAATGTTTATTTTTGTACCACGTTGCCCGGGATTGGTATGTAACAAGTTGGCAATAGGTTTGGGATATAATATTTGGCTAGATTTGGCTGTCCTTTGTCCTCTGTACCCAGGTCTACATAATCTTTATTATTATTTTAAAACATGTTTTTTCTCAACAGGTAAATTCAGAAGCGAAGATGAAGAAACTCTTATATCGTCCCCTTCAGAAGTCTTGCCTTCTGCTGTCACTATCACCGACGTACCAGTACATTCAAAACCTGACACAAGCTCTCCAATAGAAAACACTGGAAAAACGAAAACGATTGAAACAAACGAAAATACTGAATCCTTAAAACCAAAGCCCAGGTTATTGAACTTAGGTGTAGAAGATTTGCAAAACTTTGCCAATGCGCTTCATAACCAAACGGTAGCAACATCAAAGAAGCTGACAGACCTGAGTGATGTTAACTTAGATGAAGATGATGATCCCAGGATTATACCACATGACCCAAAGCATAAACACATCCCAGATAAGTTCTACTCGAACCTTCAAGCACCATTCCATTCTCTGATGAATGAAGACCATTCTGGAGAAGTAGAAACATGCAAAGACAGCGATATCAGTTACAAGGTAATGATGAAATATTTTTTAACCCACTTTAAAATAATGTTGTCATTCCACTGTATGTTTTTATATGTCTGCTACGCGATTACTCGGCCGAACAAAATTAACCGATTTTGATAGTTCTTTTTTGGAAAGATAGGTTTATGATCCCGAGGTAGTTCCATATTAATTTTCTAATATGACAGTCTTGTTGGTCGAGGAGCTAGCATACACGCCTAAATCTACCGATCAACCATGATTTTCGGGTTCGATTCCGACGGGAGTAGACATTTCTGATAAATGAGAACAATATAATAGATATGATTGATAGCACTATAGTTAGATAATACAACAATCTGCATTACAAGATTATTTCTCTAGCAAACGATGGAGTTATGACATCTAAATGGATAGGGAAAAAGCCCATACAAAAAATCAATCTGCTAATAATAAACGCTTGATACTGAAGTACTATTTGGTTTACATTGTAGTTTTTATTTCACTGAGATACAGAACATAATATCAACATAAACGTTGAAGTAATTAATTTTGTTTGGAATTTCCCATTATTATTTATTGTTATATTTATATTATTTCAATGATATTAGCTATGACTTAAGAGCACTTAAACCAAATGAAAATCTTGGAAAAGTAGACCTGGTCAAAAGTAGGTCGACGTGCCGCCGAAGCGGTGCCATATAGAATTTTTCGTCATCCGTTATTATTCTTCTCTTAGGAAGCCCAGTAAGTAAGTATATTTACGCCCATATCCCCGAAGAGGTAGGCAGAGGCACAACCAGTGCACCCACGACTAGCCGAAGACACTAAGTACCACAATCTGATAGGTGACAAGTCTATGGCCTACCGGGCACATATCCAATCCCGAGCAACGTTTTTTTTCTTTTTCTTGCCCGACCCGGGAATCGAACCCGGGACCTCATACAGTGAAGTCCAACAAATGAACCGCTAGACCACAGAAGCGATACCAAATGAAAATCTTGGAAAAGAAGACCTGATAAAAAGCAGGTCGACATCCCGCCGAAACTGCGACATCTACTATTTTTCATCATCCGTTATTATACTTTTTTTTAGGAAACCATTACCAAAACCAAAAAATAATGTAAAATAAAAACCACTGAGTCAAAACTCCAGGAAAATACAGCTACATATATAACTGCTGACAGAAAAAGCTCGAGGGCTCGAGACGGAGCAAATCCGAATCCCTACCTTTAATGACATAACTTTAAAAAGTTTAGCTGAACCCCAACACCTTTGGCTCAGTATTTATAGCGATGATGTCAGAAAACTTGTAGAGAATTATAATACTTAGTAGGTATCATCGATTTATCAAACACTAATTGTGCATAATAATAATACATTAAACCATCTATGATTTACTCACTACAATTATAGAGCAAGATCCCAGGGCCGCCAGACGTCACGTATTTTCTGACGGATCAAATGTGGACGATTTAGTAGTGTTAGTATGTACTATGATCGTATACTTACCTGCTAGCTTGGTCAAACGGCCAATTTCCAGGTATCAGGTAATCAAGGTACATAAAAACATTACTTACTTCACGTAAATTCTCATGGCTGATTTTCATATATGTTTTCGAGTGTATAGTTAAAAATAAATTGTCAATACTCCCAGACACTTTCCATCGGCCATTTTGTTTGGCAGACGCCTTAAGGGTCTCAAAATAATTAGTTCACTTCACGTAAATTCTGACGCTCCATTTTTATATAAGTTCATCCGACAACTATTTTAAAACTTTTGACAAGAAGACAGACCGATCCAAGGGGCTAATCGTCCTCTAAACTAAATTTTAATATCTCTGTGCGTGGGAGCGTGAGAGCATTATCTACGCGCATGAGACTGAGTGAGACCGACTGCGCTGTTAAGGGCATAAAAATTACTTAAACAGATATTTTATAATTTTGTGACCTTTTGTTGACAAGTAAATTATGGCAACAAAAATTTAAAAAAAATAAAAAAAAGTATCTTCACGCCCATATCCCCGAAGAGGTAGGCAGAGGCACAACCAGGGCACCCACGACTAGCCGAAGATACTAAGTCCCATAATGGGATAGGTGGCAAGCCTATCGCCAACCGGGCACGTTTCCAATCCCGACCAATATTTGTTTTTTTGGAATTGGAAAAGTCCAATTTTCTTTTTGTTGGCCGACCCGGGATTCGAACCCGAGACCTCATGCAGTCAAGTCCAACACCCGGGCCGCTCGACCACAGAGGCGACTTAAAAAATTGACATATAATAAATAATACTTAAGTATGCCGAGATTCTTAATTTTTATTTTCTATTTATTAATTAGAAATAAAAAATATTTTTTTTTAAAATAACACTTAAAGTTTTTAAATTTTTATACAAATGAAAAAATTTTTTAATAATTTTATCAATTAAAAAAGTTCTAAAAATTTTTAGATGTCAGCTAATTTACTTTATAGCAGGTACTTTACTATACTAAGCTAGCAAGTAGGCATACGATCATAGTACATACTAACACTACTCAATCGTCCACATTTGATCTGTCAGAAAATACGTGACGTCTGGCGGACTGGATTGGACTATTATAAATTATAATACTTACATTTAATAAGGAAAACTACACATTTTACGTATTTTTTTAATCACTTTATCTGTGTCTGACGCTACATCATCAATACTCACCATTGTCGTGTTTTGGTTTGGAGACGTAATATGGTAGCAGATAATAAACGCTAACGGTTAATATACACTCCAATTTTATTTTGGCAACACACCGTTAACATTTGTCACCTTATCAATAAACATAGACTAAGGTAGGAGTAAGGTAAAGTTAATATTATAGTCTGTATCCTATTGTAATAAATATTAGGTTGAACCTTGGTGTATTGTACTCCGTGTTTATTAATAAGGCGGTTATGGTATTATTATACTCAATTATATTGGACGTGTATTTCTTACTATTTAAAATCTGTTTGCCCATTTCCAATGCTATAAGAAACTATTACAGTAATCAAAATAAAACTTGAACTCGAACTCAGTTACAAAATATTTGAACCCAAATATTTACCGTTAGGCGAAGCAAGTGATCGTACTAAATGACTGTTTAGGATGACCCCCACGTACACGTGATGCGATTTGCTTTCTCTGAGTAACAAAATAGCACAAAACAATCACGAACGACATACTAAGAGTATACCTTGTGATACAGAGAAGTGTAATCAGTACGTAAATAAAAGCTCACTTTGGAAAATTTCCATTATACTGGTGGTAATTTTGTTGCGCACTCACTAAACTAATTTTAAGTTATTGCTATCTTCTTTCAACGAAAGTAATAGAAAGAGACAAAACACTTGTAGTGCTTTCAGATTAGTCTGTTCACATTTCTACAGACGTTTATCTATCATATCAAAGCGTTGATTAAAAACATCACAATTTGACACGTCCGGACTAATTTAACATGTCTAAAATGTTCCATCTCTTTTGTTTTTGTTCCATTTGAAAAAGATAGCATGCCTCTAAAATAAGTTTAGTGTGAACAGCAGAATCACTACCAATGTCTAAAGTTTCGATGCTATGAAAATCTTTTCCTGGTAGTGGTAAAAATACATCCAAATGCTAAAGTCAACGACACCAAATGAGGCTTGGATACTAAGCCTTTTGGGCAAATAAGTTATTGACTTTTTAAATTGGAACGCAATAATTGCAAACCTTGTCATTACGGTGGACGAAATGTGTTATCTTTTTGCGGTATTATTTGGAGAGACAAGTCTCTGTGTAGAATTCAACTATTTAATAATTCCGACAGAACTAGCACACTAATTCATCAATATAAATGACTAGATTTTACCACTACCGACATTTATAGCGACATATTTTGATCGGACTAGTTTTTCGTGGTACGATTGCAGAGATATAGGGAATCTTTTGTACTTAAGGTTGTTTTAGTCAAATATCTTCGCCCAATTTTGGTATCCAACCTCTGACCAAACTTTGAAAGATGCCTATTCCACTTGTTTAATATTTTTGGTCAAGATTTCTTTTTAAAGATCTTCCAGCTGAAAAAAATCTGTCAAATTTTGTTGTTGATTGTAAATCGGATGAAGTAATTCAATGTACATTGGACACATATATTTAATACTGCTGGATAATTATGAATGGATATCATACATCTATTTCAGGCATTTGGAGTGTAACAAAGAATCTTTTGTGAACCTTAAAAATATTACACCCTTTTGAGACCATCATGTAAAGATATGGATTAGAATTGACTTCCTAAAGCATTATTCCCTGAGTATTACAAATGGGCGTTTTCAAAGCAGTGAATAGGCAACTTCTAGCTCAGTATACATCTTTGACTTCAGCATCTTTTTCCACCATAATACGCTATTTCCAGCAACAAATTTAGAAGGTACAATGACAAGTCATCACAATTTCGACTATAGCTTGAGATACAAATACAAAAAGGTGTTTATCTGTAGGTTGGGGAGCGAATAGACCGAGGTTGTGAAGAGTCCTGTGAATGTACGCCTGGGGGACAGTTTGAATGCTCCCCGCGATGCAAACATCCGTATATACGTCGCGGGAGACGCCTTAATGATCCATTGTGCTTCGAATCTCCCGTGGATGAATGTTGTTCTATCATTGCGTGCGCCACTGGGAACGGAGGTACGTATTCATGTCCTTAAGGGCATTTTGTCTAGCTTTATCAAAATGTGCATCAGGACGGAAGGCTTTAAGATTTCCATTCAAATATGTTGCTTTTGAGACAAGGCCAGATAGATTTCTTGATGGTTAGAAATAGAAGGCGCGGCCTACAGACATCATAGTTAATGCAGATAGATTTCTTGGTTAGAAATAGAAGTCGTCTATAGACATCATAGTTAATGCGCTTTCTATATGAGGTACCAATTATATTTTTGAGAAGATTTCAGAAAGATTATGTATTTCTGTAACGAACTTTTAAAACTCGCAACTTAAGGGTCCATATACGCTAAAATACGTCAGCAGTATCATGTTTTTTTCATACAAAGCAATCATGGATCTTGATGACAAAAATATACAAGATTAACATGAATATACTTTATAAGACTAGTGTTTCCAAAACACGATTCATTTCATTTTGCTCGATAGAAAAAAATCAAAAAGTTAACCCATTTTTGAAAGCAAAACCCAACTATCTACTTCAATTATGAAAATATCGACACCAGATTTAGTATAAACATAGATAAGTACTATACCTAAAAGATAAGTGTTTCAGTTATTTTTTTCAAATTACTTTTATAGTGTCAAAAATAGTCATTTGTCGCTTAAGACGTTTACTTTAGAGCGCAATATTTCATAGTAATCATGGAACGGGGGAGTGCGGTGATTGGCTCTTCTGGCTGACTAAGTATGGGGCCTTAAGCTACGTTCAGGTTATAGGGGTTGAGCGTGGGTTGTGATGACGCAAAGGTGCATTATCGTGTACCTACCTTTTTTGGGAATTCGTTTTGATTATGCAAGTCCCATCGTAACCTATAGCCCATAGATTTAAAATAAACACAAAACTAAAAGTAAGTGATGCCGAATTATGCAAAGAATATTAATATTTTGGATATCCTAAAAAACTCATGCTTCTTACATTTTTATCTTTGCAAATTGCTAGCTAACCTCCAGACCGTATAACCACCTAATTATTTATTTATTCCAGAGAACAAACCCGTAAGCCTGGAGGTATGTCGCTACGAGAACAAAACGTACACCGTAAACAGCAAATGGCACGTCGGTTGCGAACAAACATGCACTTGCGAAAGTAACTCTGTTGTTACTTGTAAACCAAGGTAAGTCTCATTACCTATATCCTATTCCTCTCTATAGTCTAGGGGTCAGGTGTAGGACTTGATTTCTTGATGTCCTGGGTTCGATCCCCGGGTCGGGCAACAAAAATACACTATTATTTGTTGCCCGAATTATAAATAAATGTGTATTTTCAATTTTCTAATAAAAGTAACGTCGCCCGGGACGGGACGTTGGACTGCATTGTAGGACTCAGTGTCCTCGGCTAATCGTGGGTGACCTGGTTGTGCCTCTGCCTACCTCTTTAAGGATACAGGTGTGCTTACTGTTGTTTTTCCTTCTGAAACATTGAGTACTCTAAAAACTTAAGAAAGAGATTTAACTTCCTAATCTCGGAATGGCTACATAAACTTTAGTTTCTACTGGCAAAAATATATCTAGGTAGAACTACCGTAATAACTCTAGAAAGAACTAGGAGTAATCAGTATTGAAAGCGCCACCAATACACTTTGTTGTGTTAAATTTTAATATCTCGTTGATAAGAACGCCATCTTCATTTCTCAAGACCAACTACTATGTTTCCAAACTTTTTAGTGCGCCATCTGTGACCTTTTACTGTTATCATCAATATATTTGTTTGTGTGATTTAATGTACTTTATAAGCATTATTATTGAAAAATATTAGCGTTCTGCACTTCTCCTACAGTGCAGAACTATAAGTGTGTCAAGTTTAATGCTCCTGCGTCCGCGCAATTCCCGTAAAAAGGGGTCCAAAGTTTTGACATCACGTATTAATATATAGATTATGATATATACATAGTTATAAAGACGGTACTAATGTTTCGAAACTATCAATACCAGACAGCCTTAGGAGGAAAGAGACAGTTTCTGTAAGTAATTAGAACGGAGCGCGCTTTTTCTCCTGCTCTCTCATATCATTTATTCGCTATTCATGCAATAAATAAAAAGTAAATGAATATTCCTGGACAAGTTAAACAAATTGAATCTAACCTTAAAGTAAGCAAATGATATGCTTGTGTTATGGGTGTTAGTTAACGATACTAATACATAGAAATACTCATCATATCATGAATAGATACCAGAATAAATTTAATAAACACCCAGTCCCGGAAATGCAAACATCTAAATGTTCATCACACAAATGTCTGCCCCCGTCGGGAATCTAACCCGAGCCTCGCGGTAAGTCGACGTAGTTAGGCGTATACGCTAGCCACTCAACCAACGTCAACCAAATCAGAGTAATATTGATAAAACATAAAAAAGATTAAGGTATATAGAGAATCGTTAAATTTTGTCTTCTAGGTGCAATCGTTTGCCGCCATCGGACAAGTGCATCAACGTTCAAGATCCAAACGACGAATGTTGTGAAGTACAAGTTTGTGATGTTTCGCAAGATGTTCACGAAGTACCTATTGAAAATGTCACCAGTTCAACAACAAAAACTACACAGGTACACTTGTATAAAGTCAATACGTAATTTGAGAGGTCACGTTTAAATGGAAACGATTCTATGAAGGTTTACGAGTACTACTTTTTTTATGTTATAGTAAGGCAAACAAGCAGACGGATTTCCTGATGGTAAGAAATTCACGCCGCCTAGAGACACCAAAGATGGTAATAGTGCGTTGCCAACCTGAAGTCAGGATGTTAGGCCTCAAGCAAAAGTAAGTTTACCGGCTACCTTACCCTCCGAAGCGGAACACGTCATGACGTTATGGCGGCAGGAATAGGTAAGGCGCGGTAGTACCAATCCGGGCGAGTCGCTGCGAAACTCTACCACCTAGTCAGATGTTTGTGGTGATAAGCCTATGATGGCCTTTTACGAGCTGCCTGGCAAGAAAGGCAGATGGTCTATTCTGCAAAGGATCCCGGACCAACACGGGGAACACGGGGGTTTTCAAAGTGAAAACTTTTTAAGTGGCGTTGCGCACTTTTTATGGAATGGGTAAAAACTTCTAAGCTCGTGTCAGAACACGAGAGCTGATTCGTAAGACAAAAATTCGTAAGACGGTGCAGGGCGCTTGCAAATATGTTCGTGTTGTCATGTTTGTGTACGATAGCGCAATAAATGAATATTGTATTCTACCACATAAATAATAGTACATTCATACTGATAATTAAAGCAATTCGTGCAAAATGATTCCCTAACCATTCCAAATATTCAAGTTTTGTTATTATTATCTAATTTCTTATTTTTAATATCTTTTATTTATAGCTGGCAACAGATCTTGAGGAAATGGTGGGAGTGACGAAATCCACTCTCAGACCATTAGTTTTAATGGAACCTATTGGATCAATCAAAGTATTGCAAAACAACAGTGTCCAAGTAAACTTGATCCATCCTAATAATAGTCGAGACCCAATACATCTCTTACTAAGTAAAGATGGTGGAAAAACATACCAAGACGTGGAGTTAAAATATACCAATTTGATATTAAATTTAGAGGGAGGTAAAGACTATATTTTAAAGACAAAAGAGACGGATACTAAGTTTAACTTTACCATTACGACTTCTGATTTCGGAAACAAAGTATCAGAAGAAGAAACTTTAAACAGTACGAAGATTGGTTGCTATCATGAAGACAAATTTTATGAAGTTGGTAAGTTTTATTTCAATTATCTGCAAATTATTTCATTAATTCTTAAAAAAATAAATCATTTTCATACTTTTGGTATTCACAATTTTAACAGGACATGCTCCGTTGGTTCGGTCATATGAAATGGTAGACTAAAAAAGGCTTTTCTAACAACAGTTCTCTGTGTGTTTGTATCTATCTTATCACAATAAATATTAGCTCTTGCGACTTTATTTTACTTCTTCACTTTAAGTTGGGGTTATTGTTATTTTCTTCTGTAGTCTATTTTGTTAAGTGTTACGATTTTTATGAAAGAAAAGACAAACTAACAAGTGGTTCTGAATATAACTATCAACCATCTCTACTTTTGAGATATGCAGTTTGTAACATACGTTACAAACTGCATTAAAATAATCTTTTGTTCATCAGGTGAGGAATTCCAAATCGGCTGTTCTGAGCTATGCGAGTGTACCGGGCCAGAAACTCGAGAGTGTGCTCCACTAAACTGCCCTTCCCACGTGGGGCTGGAGCTAGTGTCGAAAGGGTGTGTCCGCTGGGCTCCCAACCCCCCTCCGCAGCCCCCCAACTGCTGCCCGCGAACTGCGCGCTGTTTGAGCGACGGTACCTGCCATTATAAAGGAGTGCCGTATGTATCTAATTTATTAATACCTAACTTTCAAAACAAAAGTGGCAACTCAATTTCTTTCATAAACATGAATGTACTTTGCCCATGTCAAGTTAGTTCTTACTTAAAAGAATGAATAATAATTAATTACTAACTTGACATTCAACAAAAGTCGTTAGACACTATTTACAAAGGCATGTCAGGTTATCTTAAGTAGAGCGGTGGCTTCGTTACTCAAGCTCATCTAGTGAGATTTGACGGCAACGAGGAAATAGACAACACACTAATTTCTTGATGATTATTTTATTTGTGAACTTTTACTGAACAAAATTAATCTAATTCCCACCTAAATTAACCAATTTCACTCAATATAAACACAAAATTCAATAATAGTGAAAAAAATACGACCATCTTCATTCACAATGGCGCCAAAACTCCGAAGGCAACTCAATTAAATCCTACAAGAACATGTTAAACAATGATATCGCACCGCAAATACACTGTTTCTCTTTTTCATTGGTTGTTACGTACGCGCCATTTTCGGAGTAGCTTACATCGCCTAATGAGGCATTTTGAGTCGCTGTTTTAATTGCTTAATTATTGTTGAGTGTTGTTTCTCTGGTATATAACTTAATATTGTTGCGTCTTACAACTGTCAATGTTTTTTTTAACCGACATTGAAAAGGCTATGCGTTCTACCGCCACATTTTTTATGTAAGTTAACCGATTTCCCAGTCATTTTTGAACCGATTTTAAAAATTACTTTGTATTTAAAAGAACGCAATGTCAAGTTAGTCTTGTTGCTGCCAAGTCTTGATCTGATTGATGAAGCATTTTCAGGGAAATCGAGAGAAAAACAATTATTTTATGTGCGAAAATGACTAATAGAAATCGAGGTCGGTTTTTAAGCGGCACTTAAATAATAAGACCAAAGAACGATACGTTTTAAATACCTATAAGTATCTAAAGAAAAAAATGTGTGCGTGTACTAGCGTACACTCGTAAGAAGTGAAGAAGTGAAACATCTTTATGACGTTATTTTTCAAAAAATAATTTACTATATGCAACTTTACAGAAATTGGTTAAATAAAGTTTATTGCCAATCCCTACTCCGCTGGAGAAAGTACACTTTGAATCACGCGTGGTAGGGATAAGAACAAAGATGGCGCGTAACGGAAAAATGTGACGCGTAACGAAAAAATGTTACACTAGTTTTTTTCAACCCCGATAAAGAAGTTTCACTTCAATAAACGGTATGAGTATCAAAAGAGAGAAATATCTTTTTATATGTTCAGGATTCCAAATTGGAGTGAAGTTCCAATTACTCTGACTGGTTGTGACGAGCGGTGTTTCTGCGAGAACGGTGAGCTGGATTGTCAGGAGGCATGTAGCCC
>NJDD01000443.1:553883-566578 GCA_002245505.1 Calephelis nemesis
CGATACCGCCACAAACACTGAGGTGCCCGCCAATGCATAGACCTGCCCCAGTTAATATATCCGACGAAGACTGCTGCAAGGAATGGGGATGTCTACCTAATGGTATGATTCTCTCTGATTACGGAAATATCACATTTAACGTAGTCATTAACATCTTAAGGCCGGGTTTTGTGGTAGCTATTTATTTTATACTTGGATGCAGATAAGTGTTGATAAAATATTATAATTCAAACAAACAAAATGGTAATTTGTATTGGACACTTTGCAGTTCTTATTGCTTGTCAGGCAAAGTGATTGTCATAGCCTATTTAACGTTTCAGGTTAAATGTCGCTTTCAAATATTTTCCGTGTCGGTACACGGGGCTGCTTGCGTATCTTTTTAATGATAATCTCTGGGTAAAGGGTACATCAAATAACGGTCAAATGACGTGTTTTGCAATCGCATTTCTGATGCTATATCGTTTGACAGCTATTTAATGTACACTTTACCCAGTAATCATCACTCAAAAGATACGCAATCAGCCCCCAGGTCCTATATGTCGAGTAGGAAAATTGCCTTCTTTCGTGGCAGCACGGAAGAATGAAGCGTAGCCCACACTTTAATTTACGTTTTCTTAGTATGCTAAATAAGCAAATACTAAGTTTAGTAAAAAATCTTTACGCTAAGAAAATGTGATTCACTCAATTTATTCCAACCATTTATCACACACCATTTTTTTTAACAGTGCCTTTACCCTTGTAAATTTCCTACTTTTGAATCAATTTTCTAGAATATGTGACTGTAATAGAATCGTTCAAATCTTTCGTTGTTTATGAATTCCGATCAAATAAATCTTTCATATTACAATGCTATCATACATTTCTTTTTTTGGAAAGATGTGTGTTTTATCTATGGACAGGAATAGATAATTATGTTGGTGCTGATGTTGTTTCTTATTTATTAGTCACTGGTTTTTAATCATATTGCTTAAATTCATTAAAGCATGTATTCATTTTATCAGTGCGTCATCTGCATGTTTATTAATCATTCATCATTCATTATTGCTTACAGCTGGAAATGCCAATGGGACAAGTTTAAAAACATTTGCCATATCAACACAAAATCTACGCAACTATGTTACACCCATATCACCGACCCCACCCGATATAGATAAATTTGTTATACCCACACCACCTCTAACCACAGAGAAAATAAACTTTTTTAAACATTTAACACCAGTAAAGTCTAGTTTTCCGAAGTATCTTAAAACATCACTTTCAGGAAACCAAAGTAGCTCATTTAACACGATAAGATTTGAGAAACCTAATTTAGCAAAAAAGTACAACATCACAGTTTTTACTCCACAAGATTTCGATAATCCATTTAAAGTAATTCAAGCTGAAACTTCCATAGAAGATGACAAAGAAAATTGGAGCAAAATTGATAAAAACTCCAAGTTATCACCAAATTTGCCAAACTTAATTACAAAAATTACAAGTCACGATTTAAATTCTATATTTCCTATGCCTATAAATGACGGCCATGGTAAATTAGAAAATATTGAAGAGCCGGAAATAAACTATGCAACCAAAATTACCCCTTTAAGTTATCATGATACAAAACAAAATTCTGGTAATCCATTAAAGAAAATTCCAATGTCACAGATGAATAACTTAAACTTTTTCATACCTAGTTATAACAAAAAATCTGATATTCCAAAAACTCAAACACAAAATGAAATTATACCTTCACATTTCGAACCAAAGTTGTACAAAAATTCCACTGACAATCACTTAATTAAGGTGTTAAATACCCAAAGTGATCAAAATATCCATCGGGATTATGGCAGACCAAATTTATATGGAAAGCATACAACTCTAATGTTAACCAAAGACAAGAAAGTTGGTGAAACAAAATCTTTGCAACACAAACACTTACATTTGTTAATTAAAGCCCCGAATCCATACGAAAATGTTCTCCTTCGACCTGTTAAAAATGATAATATTGACAAACGTACGACACTTATACCCACCTCGAAATCATACACCAAATCATCTAAAAGTCATTCAGCACTTGACCTTGAAAATCTCATCAGTCAGATGGAAATCGAATCGGAAGTGAATAAAAATCTGGGACGATCCGCGAGTAAAACCAACCGCAATACAACTGCGGCAGGTCAGTGACCTAGCCTTGGTTTGGTTCCACTTATTTGTACAGTTTCATCGTCTTCTCTTAGAGAGCTGTAATGACTTTCAACTATGGTCGTCTTGCTGTTTCATGCTTGCGAATAACACGTTCACTATCTCAGTATTATTTTAAATATTAAGTAGATCAAAACTGGAGAACACGTACTTAGTAGATATCTTATAGTTTCTGACACTTCATTTGGAACGGCTTTTGCTTTCTCATTTCGAACATTTTACTTTATCTGAAATATCATTTAGTAGCGCTTTCATTCTATATTTATTAAAATATTTCATTACACAATTTAGTTTTATGTAATCATTATTTTATTGTAATTTAAAAAGTAAACAAGCTCTGTTTGTTGTTCGTATATTTCAGAACATAATTAGCACTAAGCCTACTAATATGTGTAGAGCCATTACAAAAAAAAAACTTTCAAATATGATTCTTTATTCGCATTTTATTGCGAACCAAAATTAATTAAGTTGAACTTTTGAATAACGGAAATCCTTCACACCTACCGCATCTGGTACAAAAAAGTAATAGCTCTGTAATCAAATTTATCTTACTTAATGGCTTCTTGTATAAAAAAACGTTTTTAATTCCATTATTATGGGATTGCAAATTTTATTAAACTTCATTTATTAATTTGTGTATCTTAAAATGTTTTGGAATAAACTATAATTTGCAAATTGTTAAGTAATATTTTTCATTTGTATAAATTATGTTCTGTGATGGCTATAAATAAGAATTTGGTTATAATTTTTTTTCACCTTTTTTACAATTAATTGCAATAAAATTATAACTAGTATTTGAATTGTGTTGTAACATTTTTGGAATTGCAAAAAAATATGTTATTTTTGACTTTACCATGATATTTTCAGGTCAATCTACCTTTCCCGTCAACCCACCCCATTCAAAAATACCGTTTCTTCCAACAGTTCCACCAGACAGTCACCAATATCCACAGGAAGATATTCCAGACTATGACCAAAATAATGTTCATCACCCAAATCCTATCAATCAAGTACCTGCCCTACCTCCTGGGCTTCCAATACCAGGTTTTGGAGAAGAGAACAAGAAATTATTAGTTTTGTCCCTGCAAGGAGATTCACCGACTAGTATCAAAATGCTGTTCGGATTGCCTTCCGTTCTAGTTGGCCTTCGAGGGAGTGTTGACTTAAGATATACTGACACGGAGTAAGTTGACATTATAATAATCCCTTTTGTACCCATAGCATTAAAATTAAATGTTAACCTAAATACAGATATTGGCGATTAAATACAAATGGCGAGCTTATAACTTATAACAGATATTTCTAATGGCTGACCTTTCTCTAGGAAACACCAAAAGCTAAGATCATCATATCTTGGTATACACACTCTGTTTAGATGTAAAATAGGGATCAGATTAAAAATATATACATGCGAATATATGCATAATACGTAGGAAGTATTGAAATACTGTTACTTATCCTATTAATATTATAAACGCGAAAGTTTGTCTGTTTGTTTGTTTGTTACCTACTCCTTCACTACTTCCTTCTAACTGTAGAAGCAACTTTCATGAAATTTGGCACACACAAAGAGGGTCTTGGATTAACACATAGGATGGACCATGCGGGAAACAGCCAGTATTTTATATTTTAAGAATTTATTCCTATAAAATGTCATATCCAGAATAATCTTTTTAACAGTTTTACTTGCAAAAATAGCTAAAATTGTGATTTTTGAGAAAGTACAATTTTCAAGCAACGAAAGTGCTATTTCTGAATTACTATCGAGTGATATGATATGTGATATGTATTATTTTGATAGTAATTTATAAGAACCAAAATCACTTAAGTATTCATCACAGCACGCGTATACCGATGGAACAATTTCCTGGATTATTTTTCTTTGTTGTATTGCTTATTTTCAGGAGTTATATAATATAAAAATACTAGCTGTTCCCGCGAAGTTCGATCCGCCCGTTTAGTTTGTATGGAAAAAAGTTTCCCAGTGTCCAAAATCGAACATGATAACAAGCATCCTATGTCCTTCTCCCGGTTCTAAGCTACCTCTTCACCAATTTTCAGTCTAATCGGTTCAGCCGTTTTTGAGTTATAAAAGTGTAACTAGCCCACTTTCTTTTATATATATAGATTGTTCTTATGAAAAAAAAGAAGAGTAAGTTTGAATTAATAAATTTTACGTCCAGTTCAATTCGCATTCAGTGTATATTATGACAGGAAGGAGTATATCCGTCGGGTCAGTTATATGGTGACTACTATTGTATCTCCTTGTTATAGGAATCAAATACATTTAACACATCCTCATAAAAAATCCGAATTTATCTCAAAATGTCAGTTATTTATGTATGTATTTATTTTTAATCCACAGTGACGAGGACGTAACACACTGGCACTCTCAAGTGTTCGCACCAGTGGACGAAATACTCACCACACCGCGCCTAGAGTTCCGTCTGACGGGCCTGAAACCATCAACCACTTACAAAATACGAGGGAAGCTCTATCTACACAACCTACCCGTGGAACCGGAGAGCGAGATATTTAGCGTCCAGACACAGGATTTAGTAACGGTATGTTAATATTTATTTGTCTAAGTGTTAATTAAAATAATTATTTCAATACTAGCAGTTTCATGCAGCTTCGCCTGTATAACTTGGCTTCTTCTGCACCGATTTTAATGAAACAAAGCCAATGTCACTTAGGGTTAATGTAGCATCCGAAAGGTGAAAGAATTTTTTAAATCGGTTTAGTAGTTTCGGAGCCTATTCATTATGAACAAACAAACTAAAAATCTAATCTTTCCTCGTTATAATATTAGTCTAGACTCTAGATTTCTAAACTTAGTTTTACGTATTATCGCCTCTTTAGTGTAGGGTTGTGAGCATTGAATTTGCTGTCACGAGGTCCCAGGTTTAGCAACACAAAAAAAAATATTTTTAAAATTTTCTAATTACAACAACGCTGTCCGGGGATAAGGCATGTGACCTGTTGACGATAAGTTTGCAACCTATCACTTTGTAGAACTTATTGTCTTTTTTTAGTCGTGGGTACCCTGGTTGTACCTCTGCCTATCTCTGGTATATGGACGTGCAGATACTTTTTAATTTAACAGGAATTAAGGTACATATACGTTGACTAGAAATCAAAGATGTGACATTTTTGCGTCTAAGCGTATCGTTAATTGAGAAGTACCCGCCTATCTCTACCGACCGTCTGCAAGGCAAGTGTAAGACTTCCGACAGAGGTAGGCATTTTATTTGAATTTCATAGGTAGGTAGGCATTTACATGAGAGAAAGTTTATACCAATTTTGTCAAGGATTCATTGCAGGACTCTATTGACTAGTCTGACGGACTGCACTGGTAGTACAATAAGTATGTAATCTCATTTACTAGATTATTTCACTGGCGGGATATGATGGCTTTATATACATATGTATGATATCCGAAACCGGCGTGTTTGTATGAAAAGGGGAATGAATGTGATGGAAGCCAGACAGGTTTGTCAGGATCGTGACGTTTATTACTCGATACTCAGCCTACCGCGCAAAGGACTTGGGGTGATGATAGGTATGTATGTATGTATGTATGATCTGGCAGTAATATTGTTGACAAGATGACCGCCTCGTAGGTTGAGTGGCTAGCGTACACGCCTAACTACATCGAGCAACCGCGAGGCTCGGGTTCGATTCCCGACGAGGGCAGGCATTTGTGTAACGAACATTAAGATGTCTGCATTTCCGGTTCTGGGTGTTTATTAAATTTATTGTGGTATCTATTTAAGTATTTCTATGTATTAATATCGTTGATATTAATACATAGGGTGTTATAACACAAGCATATAATTTACTTACTTCGGGGCTAGATTCAATTTGTGTGACTTGTCCAGGGATATTTATTTATTATTATTTAAGATTCAATACGAATATATTTATTTCACACATAAAGATTCTGGTGATGCTGTGACGAATAAGATTTTTGTTCGTTTTCAGGTTGAGCCCGAAGAGAAACGGAAAGAAGTAGACAGCAAGTTAGTACTTCTGAATGTGAATGACACAACTGCTCAAGTCAGCTGGAGACACTTCTCTGAAGAAGAACTCAAGTTCATTGACGGCTTGCAAGTTCGGTATGTTAGTTTTAGCTTAAGTTCTAGACAACTTCTAAATATGGTATCTTTAAAATATTTAGGGTAAAATTCTCTGCTTAGTAATATTGTAATTCCAAAGCATATTTTTGTACATACCTATGTTATGTTTGCACACAAAACGGTTTATTCGATTTTAATGAATTTTGGTATAGAAATTAAACAGACTTTAGAGGATATAGACCACGTGTTGTTTTTCCTAGTTCCCTCAATGTTTCCTTTTTAATTTCATTCATCATCATTTCTTCTTATTTTTAATATAATAACTTCCAAAAATAACTCCAAACCAAAATTAGCCAAAGCCGAGTTTTAGCGAGACTAACGAACGGCAAAGTAGGATCCAAATTATTAAGGAGAGATACTTGTGTGGAGATACAGGGGTAGAGAGATAATATATTTAGAAAATGATTCGTTAATAAAAGTAATAGCTTATACTCTTATTTATTTAATTAGCTTATATTCGACTCGAGAATATTTTTTTGCAATGTTTTATTCTTTAACCAATTGTTTTTGTATATTATAGTCTTTTTAGTGATTTTTTTAAATATTAATAATATACGAGAAAGCTTTGAGTATTTATGGACGTTATTTGCTACCGATTTCATCAACAAGCATGTAATAGATATATTAGGTAAAAATAATATTATGTCGATTAGGACTCGTTCTGTCTTCAATTTTATGTTAGATAAATAATATATATTTTATATTTAATCTATATTATAATATTCCAGATATCGTCCAGTTGGAACCCCTATATACAGCATGACGGAACTACTCCACCACAGTCGATCCACGGCCGAGCTACGTGAGCTACGGCCTGGAACTCGTTACGAAGCGTCTCTTGTACTAGTACCACCACCACGGGCCACCACAGAGCTGTATGACTCCGGAAAAGTGGAGTTTACTACAGCTCCATATATTGGTAAGTTGAACAGAATAATCTAGTCCACAAATATCGGTCGTGTCACACACTGATAAGTTAGGTATATAGGATAATAGGGTTTATTCTCAGTTCCCCCCAATGTTTTTCCCAAAAGTGGGAAGTTTTATCTTGTAATTACACTCGACGATTTTGTTCCCAGTTGCGACAAAAATTCCCACTTTCGCCCATTTGGGGGAAACTGGGAATAGACCGATAATAGAGCTACTCTACCATGGTCGATTTAAGTTTCGATTTTGATTAATATGCGTGAGTTTTTGAACAAATCGGATCTACTCGTTTAACGCAATTTGAGTTAAGATTCAAGTTTGCTTGAGTTTTGTGGCTGAACGAGTTCTCTGTCGCAGACCCGTACAACTGGACGGTGACGGTGGAGGCGCGCGCGGTGGGCGCGGAGGCGGCGGAGGTGTGGTGGCGCGGGGTGCCGGCGCCGGCCAGTCGCTGGGTGCGCGTCTACCGCGCCGCACACGCCTGCGCGCTCCGCACCGAGCGGGACACCTTCCGCCTCGCCGACAAGGACACCCCCACTAAGCTCACGCTCGCCGGACTGCAGCCGGATTCTAAGTAAGTTCACAATAGACAGAGACTTTACAGGTTAGCGAACAGGCAGGCGACCTAAACACACCATCTGATACTGGTGCGCCGCTATTTTATATCCGGCATTTTAGGTCACTCCAGCTCATACTACACGGCAAGCACAATGGCGGAAAAATTAGGTGAGGTACAAATTCGGGCGAGCTGTACAGCATCTTACTGCTAATAAACAGATGTGTAGCAGACCAAGAACATATTTCGGATGATACTTTAATTTTAAGCAAGCGGGACTACACGCGGCACGGCATACACTACCGGACACCATGTCCAAAGGGTCCCGTAATATCAATCAACAAATCACGTAATATTCACCCCACCTACAGTTTATGAAATGTGCCACGTCAACAAGTGGTCAAAACCTTAGCGGCGTGGTGCTTAATGTTAGCGTTACTATCGCCATCTGTAAGCATCCGTTACGACTTAAGTGTAATACTAATCGACGTTGAAAAGTAGAAACGCTGTTCTGCGCTTGGTGTGTTGGCATACCCATAGTTGAACTTTATTAAAAGTAGGACGAGTGAAGTAAGAAAAAAATCTTATTGATGAAACTGAAGATGAGAGGGAAATCAAACTATTTAATACAAGAGAAAATAATTGTTTGCGAAGAAGAAGAGAATAAATGGATCCTGGAAGAAGTAGGCAAAGGCACAACTTGGGCACCCACGACTAGCCCAAGATACTAAGTCCAATTATCTGATAAGTTGCAAGCAAGCAAGCCTATCACAAACCGGGCACATATCCAATTGTCCGAAACTGTCTTAGACGTTGTACCGTTGACACTGAATACTGGTTAAGTGTACCCTATCGTTAAAAGGTATCCACGCCTCTACTAATCCATAGCAATAACCTCCTTGTTCTCCAAAGTTTTGGAATTTAAAATTTGCTGCCAGCTCCTAAGGTGCCTCGAGGAGCACTAGCTGTTACTTACAGGTTTACTTTTTCTTTTATTATTCGATCGGCTTAGGAATGGAATTGTTTGCAAAAAGAAGTTATTTCCGGAGCATTAAAACTTTAGAGTTTTAAGACAAAGAGTGAATGTCCACTTTCTGGATTAATGAAATATTTGATTGAGTATGGCACAAGGCGCTCATGTTGAATCTACTGGCTTCGATCTCTAAAATAAACCAACTGGGTCACTAGTTTTTTAGATAGAGTGGTGCATTAAGGTCGATGTCGAAGTCACTTGCTCGGAGTCCAAATCTATTGAAGCTGGTGTTCCCCAAGGCTTTGTGCTTTCTCCCACACTTTTTCTTCAACATATTAATGACATGTTACAAATCAGTGACACTCATTGCTACGCAGATGACACTTTATTGTAGAAATAAAAAAATAGAAAGCCTACGAACTTTCGGACGTTTTACCAGTATATGATGGGTTCGGCACAGTGCAGTGCTTCACATGTAGTGCATTTTGGGAACACGTCATAGAAAGCCCCCATCAATTCGCAGCCGAAGATATCCCAAGAGACACAATTTAGTACGTATTCCGTTGAGAAGTCTCCATTATCGTATTCCCTCGATGTGAAAATGTTTCCTTAACTGCCACAGCCTGCATCGGTATACTCGGCGTTGACATTCTGAGGGATGTTTAATTTCGTGGTTATCTGGAAGAGAAAGCTAAAACAGCCTCCAAAAACTTGGTGTGCTCAACAAAACGAGACAGTACTTTAAGCCGATCCATAACTTGCAACTTTACCAAGTGCGAATTCGGCCTCACGTTGAGTACTGTTTTCAACTCTGGACAGGGGCACCCCAGTACCAGCTTCTTACTTTAAACCGCATCCAACGTAGAACGTCTCGAATTGTCAATGACTGGGCAATAACCAATCGGCCTGATTCTCTGGTGTTAATAAGAAATGTTGCGTCACTCAGTGCTTTTTAACGCATCTTCGATGAGGAATGCTCTAAGGAGTAGTTTGATTTGATTCCTGCAGCTGAGTTCCACATTCGGATATCGCGTAAGAGTCTAAGATATCATGCCCATCACCTTGATCTGCAAATGTGTGACTTTTGTATAATCAGTTATTATACAAAGGTACCAGGCCGGTATTTCCAAACGAATATGACTTAGGAACCTTCAAGAAAAGAGTGTACTCATTCCTTAAAGGTTGGCTACGCATCTGTAATACTTTTGGTGTTGCGGATGTCCGTGGGCGGCGGTGATAACTTTCCATCAGATGGTGGTGATCCACTAGCTCGTTTGCCTCCTCTTATATAAGAAAATGAAACTGTGATAAAAAATATAGCCTTTTCCTTAAGAAAACTCAGTAAAACATGTTGCTGTAGAACGGTCATTGCTAACAACACCGTTCTTGTGATAGTGCAGCTTGTAAGATGGTGTACCCCTGTCCACCGTTTTACCTATTCTTGTCGTCGTACTGACAATTTTTGTCACTATCTGATTATCATACAGCTAAGCTACTGTGGTATGTATTTTATTATCAGAAGAACCGTTTGTTTATTCTATATGTTTTCCCATAGAAAAAAATAGTTTATATTTGCAGCTTGTCTAGTAGACTTCTTAACGAATGACTGGACAACAGGTTTTTTTAAAACACAAATAACTTATTAACACATTATTTTAATTTCAGGTGCCGAGTTTGGCTTGAACTTTTCTTGACCAATGGAAAAGTAAAAACCAGTAATGTTTTAGAAATTCACACTAAACCATTGGATTCGCCGGAGCCCATTGATAGTGAGTATTTACTTATAAATAATTGTTTTTCAATTGATTTCTAAAAGCAATAAGGTTACTGAGTGCGATACCTGATTCGCCCTTGAAATGTTCTGTCGCAGCAAATGTAAGTTAGGGATATAGCTACATTGAGAAGTTTAGATTTGACTATATATCATCAAATGTTTTCAATAGGAAATGAAATGAAAAATATTTATTTGCGGAATATGAGTGTTAGAAAGATGTTACAAAAAAATGAATTTGTTTTTCAAATATTTGTATAAAATACAAAGATGTGAGGGCTTTACAAGCGTCCTACAGACTTTTAATGTTGTTGATCGATTTCATAACCCAGTAAAAAAATGCAAAAAAAATATTTGGAAATAATTATATTATAGTTAAAAATAAGATTAAATAGCATTTGAATTAAATGTTATTATTATTATTTTTATATGATTGCTGATTGATTGATTGATAATTATTTGATGATACGCACGACGCTAGAGTTTGATGCAAAATAATGTATATATATGGCAATGATGAGAGCTGCGGCAGGCAGTTTTGAAGTTAAAATCTGCAGAAACTTTGGTTTTTGAAAACGTACTATTACTCCAAAACTGCTGATTACATTTCACTCTAAGCTATTTTCGTTGGAAATTTTCATTGATAATTATAGCATATTTTTATAGATTTTTCAGTCTCATTTTAAAAGTTTAAGGAGGCAGTAACACACTTTTTACCATTTTGAATGTGTTTATTTTTAGAACGATCGACCTTTAGAATAAATGGTTTTGGAACTTTAATTTAATTTTTAAAGCCTGTTAAATTCCTTGCATATAAGTAGGTGCAATTTGTTTTAGTATAATCTATAGGGAGTTCTAAATTAAGGGGAAGCCTTAAAACCTTTTTGTTTAAGAATCGTTAATCGGTTAACAGAATTAATCTGTGTACCAGATTTCAACCAAGTAGTCCTAATCGTTTAGGAATAAAATTGTTGCGATATACGTTGAATCTATATGGGTTCCGTTTTATGCCATTCGGCTATGGAACCTTAGTTTGTCAGTTTCACTGCCGGTCATTTTTGTATGTATTGTAGGTTTAAATGCACCGTTTCCTAGTTGAAGCTGTTTTTGGTCTCTTCCTGGAGTGATTGTTTGAGAGATAAATAAATGCGTGTTTGTTTCCGTGTCAGACTCGGTAGAGGCGTCACCGGTGTCTCGTGCGGGCACAGCCCCCCCTGGCGGGGACTACTACGGCGCGCTCGTAGTAGTGGGCGTGCTGGCCGCTCTGGCCGCGCTGGCCGCCGTGCTGCTGCTGCTGCTGCTCGTGCGCCGCCACCGCCCGCGCTCCGTCTCCATCACCGGTACCGTACCGCCTACTGCATACTCTCCACACTCTGCTGCCGGCTTCACGGCTCCTATACACAGATGATAATATAAAACCGCACACACACACACGCATTGAAACAACACGTAAGATGGTCATCGAACTGTCTCTACCACGGGCACTGAGTCTTTATACGATATCACCCACTGCGGGGACAACTTATATAATATCGTACATGTAGCCATATCTAATTGGGTTTCTTGCACACATGACCTATTACGCACTCCTTTTTACACGCACACACATGTACGATATAGCGCACAATGGCCTGTAAAATATATTACATTATCACACAACTGCACACAGCCATGTACAATATAGAGCACACGGGTTAATATATTCGATACACTCTCTACGCATGGATACATATGATGCAGCATACATAACACACAACCTTGCACAATTCCACACACAATTTATACTGCACCACGCACAATTACGCACGCTAATTGCAAATAATATTCCCACGCACTTACCGAGTGAAAATAATTGCACGAACGAATTGAATTACGAAGAATACGTACTTATAAGATTCGTCAAATTATTGTAAAACCGAAATGTACAAAAAACTTATAAGTTTCGACATGAAGTGAATTTTAGAAAATATTAAACATTTGTACCTAATTTTTCATTATGCTTAATATGTTGGTACCCGTTGTTTTAACATTTAAATATAAAGGTAAATAATATAGTCTGTAAAAGGAGCGGTGTTTTTCAATTTGAAAGTTATTACGTTACAATATTTTACTATTTTATTTTATTTATTTACTCTTTAAAATTTACAA